>VDFB02027568.1:0-66864 GCA_007258455.2 Sequoia sempervirens | reverse complement strand
TCATGAAAGAACATGACTAAGGGTTTGGATGAATGGCAAGTAACATTTTGACTGAGTAAACATTGAAATTTGTCAATATACATGCCCAGAAATGGGGAAACTGTTTTAACTGCGGCCTATAAATACTTCACAAACTTTCATTCAAAGGCACTTCGGATTTTCTCCTCATTGACGCCCAGCCATTCTTTGAGATATCAGTTGTAGGAAGTTTGTGATTAGCAAGCCATTAAGTTTAGAATTCCGTTTTTCTGAGCTGAGACATTTACCATATTACTACATTTTCTAAATATTGAGTGAGCAAGATATAGAGAGCTTGGACAGTATTTGACAAGCAATTGCAGCATTACAGTCTTTGATACTTTGTGAGAATTAAGAATCATTGCTGGGCAAATCTTCTATAGTGGAGTGCCATTGTAAAAGAGTGATCTTGGAGTGCCATTGTGCCATTGTGAAAGAGTAACCTTGGAGTTCACCGTACTCTTAGAATATCAGGCATGACTTTCTATTTCTTTGTAATTTTTGTTGAAAGGTTACATTTTCTTTATTGTGTGTTTGAGATTTCAAATAGTTCAAAGCTATTTAAGAACTGATTGGGCAAACTTTCTTTGTGCATTCCATTTAAATGTATAAGAACTTTAAATTAAGGGGATAGTGAAAAGGGAATCAAATGATTAAAGAGCTCAAGGGTAACTGAACTTAATCTGCATTATATAGAGAAGGGTTTTATATGCAATTAATTGTTTTTGCAAACTTTGTATGATCTCTATATGGAGAATACGTAGATATACTTATTTACTACTAGGAACGAAATGAAGGTCTAGTCAAGTATGGTCTTTTAGCTTAGGTTATTAGATAACTGAGTAAGCTAAGTACTCCTAGGACAAAGATTTCCTGAATAGGAGGAATAAAATAAAGACACTTGTAGACTGTTCATCTCCATTAAGTTAGTATGATTGTAGGATGTCTGGGATGACGGTTTCATCCATTGAAGGACAAAACCTATGCGTAGAGTAAGGAAGCCTTAAGTCAAATCGGCCCTGAGTAGTGTTTATGATAGATGACCTTCATTCGAAGTACTGAATGAGAATACTTTGGCCAAAGTAGTGAAAAGTATGACATCCACCTAGATGTGAGATAGTTGAGACTACACTGTCAGTTCATTGTGATCCGAGTACTAGATCGAGATTGTGAAATAGCAAGGTTCTAGTTGAGTAGGACACAACACTATGCTCAGTTGGTAATCGTTAAAGGATACCCTACCAATCTCTTCTTCGAAGGGAGGGCCGCTCATTGCAAAATGATCGCATGGGACTCTGATTATAAGTCCGTGGTTGGTGGAAAAGCTCGAAGTGATGTTTCTCCTCCACGTTAGCCGCCGATGTACCAAGATTTGAAAGGAAGGACTCTCGACATTCTTAATCTCCCTATTTGTGCAAAAGCTTACGTTATGTATGTAATTGCATTACTTTTAACTCGATTTTGTCATGTCCCCTTCTCGACATCTCTGAAGCACTGATTGGCCTATCATACGACCCTCGTGAGGCTAATGGACTGGATAGAGGGTCATTTTGGAGCTTGGCTCAGCTTCAGTTGGCGGAGTTTGATCAGTAGGCTTTCGTTTGGGCTCGATCGGAGACTTCTTGCAGAAGTTGCTATTTTTAGCAGTTCTGGCAGGCAGCGTGGGACCCCTGCTATTTTTAGCAGTATGGATTTGGCAGCGTTCAGAATCACTTCAGTGTTCGTCAGCTTCAGACGGATCAGTCATCGGATGAGTAACGAGGGAGATATTAATATTTAATTATATTAATTAAATATTAATTATTTGATGATTATAATATAAAGTTATAATATTAAATTATAACTTAAGTGATTTTATTGAGGGGTCGCCCATCATCAGGAAAGGGGCCAATTTGGCAATTAAATTATTATAAAATATTTGAGCTGAGACTATTGAATAATTAAAAGGAAAAAGTTCGAAATATTTTAATGAAACCCTATCTTTGTGGAAATCACACTTTTCAAGAGATAAAGGGTTTTGCATTGGGTTTTGTGCCATTAGGTGATTATTGAGAATTGAAACTGATCAACTTTGATCTAAGCAAGAGACTTTAGGGTTTCAAGTTCGAATTCCTTGGGGAACGAGCCATCTCCATTGGAAGCAGTTCAAAGGGTGTGAAATAACACCTGATTTATTGCCAGCAGAGGTTTCTTCATTCAGAGGAAATCACAGAACTTCAGAGATATTCATAATCAGGGTTTTCAGAGAAGCTTTCATCCAGAAGACATCCATCTATCAGGGCGCACCATATCCAGAGGTCCAGACATTGGTTACAAGGGGGCTGTACCTTTTAGCATTTATTATTGCTGCAGCCGTACCTTTTTGTCAGGCCGTACTACCTTCAAAAAGGCGTGATCTTCACCTGGGTTAGGACGCCTCACCTTTGGGCTTGCAATCTTCATCTCACCTGGCGCCTAGGAGTCTGGAGCTGTTTGCAATCATTATTCAGAGGGAGAAGACACTTACTTGCAGCCGTACTATCAATCCACCAGATCAGCCTGCTGCTTTTTACCAGGTTTTCCTTAATAAAATTTCATTGTTATTTGCTTGCATGCAACTGGATATTTTTGTAATCATTACAGAAGATCAAATAAGAGACTGGCACCCGTATTTAAATCAAATTCTATCATTATTAGAGTGGATTTATTTTATTTGAAATTTATTTCCATTTCCTTGCAAAAATCGCAATTTTCATTTATTGCTCAAAAACTCAAAAACAAGCAAAAAACCAAAATCCTTCAAAAAATCAGAAAAAACAATCAGATCCGGAGAATAGGGGAAACTAGGGTTTCTACAGATTTATATTTGCAATGAAACATATTGTAACTTGTACGTGTTTATCAATAAAGAAAGGTAGAAATTTTATTGTATTATCTTTGTTATATGTTACTTTTACATGTTTTAAGTGAGAATTGGAAAGTTTTTAATTTACGCAGAATTGGGTCGTTACACCATTCGTGCCAAAATACTAGAAGCCTGCTGAAAAGCAAAAGCAAGGTCTTCCATAAACTTTTCTGTCTCAGCACAAACTCCTGTGACCCACTTATTTGCTTCCTGTGCCATCTTCCCTAACTCCAACAAGCCACTGATTGACTCTCTGGGTATCTCTGCTGGAGGCTCTATCACTGGAATCTCTTGCCCACGAGAACGAGACAACTGCTGCACATATCCAATTAAAGCCTTATGCTCTCGTTTCAACTTCTTGTACTTTCCTTCCTTCTTGAATAATCTGTCCTTGAGGGCAAGATAGGAGTTATCACACTCCTCTACAATTTGTGCACCAGTGGGGCGTCCCAACTCCAAAGTTGTGACCACGTAATTCTCTGGCACTGCTTCATCTCGGTCACAATCTACCTGTGGCACGGTAACGTGAAGGGTGCGAGAGCCATCCTCATCAGTGGATATTTTCGAAAACTTTCGTGCTCTCTTCTTCTATGGAGGTGCACTGATCCTATTCAAGAACTCTTCCATTTCAACTGCTGGATCAATCTCCTCACTTGGGCTTCTTCTCATCCTATCCCTGAGCCAATCAGGTACTGTATATTGTATATCAAAGGGCTGTTGTTCCTGTGCCTCTACTTCTCGAACCTGTTCAACCTCTACATCATTCTGGCGAGGCTCATCGTCCTCAAGTGGCTGAGTGTCTCCTAAAACTATATCATCATCATCCTCCAAAGCCGCCTCTAACTCTTGCTGAAACTGAGGGTCAGTAGTAGTCCCCTCATCATCCTGCTGATCAACCCTACTAGGTGCATTGACACTCTGGCCAACCGATTCTCTCCGTGGTGGCTGATTATTATCCTGTACCACTTGCACCTGATTCAATGCATTCCTCTGATCAGCAAATAAAGAAACCTCCTGTATACTTGGAGAACGCGTCTCCAATGGCGTGGGTGACTCAACTACAACTCGTGGAGGTTCTAGCCGAATAGGCTCTTTCCTTCTGGACTCTGGACCTTGTGTGATCTGTTTCTTCCTGCCGGTGGTAGGTGTCCTGTGATCTCCCATTAAGTTGTAAGTCAAAGCAATTGACCTACTCTTCAATCTGCTCACCCGCCTGTCAACACATGTTCTGGTAAATGTCAGGACCGGAATAGAAAGTGTGTCCAAGTCAGCAACCTCTGGTTCTGACCAGTCTGGGAGCGGAAGTGGAGTATCTCTCACTACTGCATAATCAGGATGGACAACGTCCATATCCTCATTGACCTGGTCTGGAACCGGAACAACTTCACAATCCCTGATCAAAGCAATTGGCAACCGAGAGAACATTCTTTTCCTGACTTCAATCTCGTCAGATGCATCAGCCCAATAGTCCTCAATATTTGCCTTGTGTTTAAACTCCTCTGACAGTACCCATTTGATGTTATTATGTGGATCATAGTGCTGTCGGCTGGTGTGATAGGAAAAATGATAAAATTGAAGCTCACTCTCGACTTCTCTGGCTGCCTGTAATGAAGGACACACTTCGTCCGAATTGCCCATGACAATCGGGAAGTCAACACCTCCCTTCTTCTTCTTCTTCTTTTGAATTTTATCGTAGGCAACCAATTGCCTAGATATCTCTAGCATTAAAATTCTATCGGTTGGGTACTTAGGTAGCCTATATGGGTACGATGAAAAACCTTGCAGCCTAATGTAAGAAAACTTTGGAAACTGTAAAAACCAGCACCCATACCTTTCAATTAATTCTTGGGCCTCTCTCGAGATTCTGTGATGCATCCTCTCCTGAAGCAATCTCGTGATGTGCATGGTGAAGGCGTCATTGACACGCTTGTAATGAGTGGTACTTGCCAGGTGTAACTGTGGACAAGCCTCATGGATTTTGAATTGGTGGGAGCCACAACCAACAGGTTCCTTGTAAGAAATCCCTCTGTACTTCGTCATATGAGCCAGCATGTAGATGATGTAAGAGCTCATATAGAACGTCTTCGTTCTTCTCAGGCTCAGGAGTTGCTCGTGCAAATTGTCACTGATCATCACAGCCCAGTTGACGTAGTCTTTCCCTTCCAGCACGAGGTTGATGTAATAAAACATCCATGGCTCAAAAATGAATGACTGCGGACAACCTCCAACTCTGCTCAGCATCATAATGAGATCACAATACTCCTGCTTCAAGTCCTCAGCAATGATTTGTTTTGGCAACTTCGTACGGGAGGGCTTAGGATTGCTCATCCAATGAGTATTGATTGTCTCCATGCATCTCTCGAATGTGGAAGCGTACATTCGCTCAGCTCGTGCTCTGGACTTGTAAACCATGTTCCTGTGCACCGGGATCCCGAAAGCTTCACCAATGGCTGAAGGAGTGAGATTGGCTAGTACTTGTCCATCTGGTGACATGATCGACCTGTGATCCTTCTCGTAATAGTTGGCACACTCCATCATCAGCTCCGAACACTGAATGGCTGGTGGGAAACCAGCAACTGCATATAACCCACTTCGAACAATGTTGTGCGAAGTGTTCGAAGGTCGATGACTACCAATCCCCAGCATTCTGTTCTTGAAAGTCTCTAGGTTAACGAAGCCCAAGTTGGTGTCAGTCAACTTGCCCAACTTCGAAATGAACTTTGACTCTGGCATAAATGTCTTGCTCAGCTTCTTTATCACTGCTTGCCTGGATGCACCATTGTTGTCCTTGCCAGTCGCCCTTGCCTCAGCCATCTGCAACACAACAAACACTCATCAGCAATTTAACTTAGAAAAATAAATAAAATACCTTTCAGGGCTGCCAGTCGACTTTTTAAAATTTGAGAAGTTGCAACATTCAATTCTTTTGCAAACCTCAACTTCTCCTTCACAAGCTTTCGAACTTCAATCACTTAGAAACAAATTTCCAAGCAAGCTTCAACGACTTCACTACTTTCAGCAACTTCAATCAGCAACTTGAACTTTGGTAAATTCATACTGTTTCAAATCAGCAAGTTCGCACTTTTTAAACTCTCAGCAATATCCTCTTCAAATTGAAATTCCTTCACTAGCACTGGCAACTTCAAACCTCAGCAACAAATCAAGCTGCAGCAATTAGCAAGTGCGCCCCTCCAGAAGTTTCAGCCTTCAGCAACAAGTTCGAACTCCAGCAAACTCCTCTCTGAAATTCGAATCTCTTCACTTCAGATTTTGGAACTCCACAACCAACTCAAGTCGTCCTTCTTAGCTTCAGCAACTCACAAATTTCAGACCTCAGCAAACTCTCCAGTCCTCAGCAAAATTTCGAACTTCTCAAGCTTCAGCAACACTTAGCAACAATCTTCAGAGCAAATTCGTACTTCTCCAGCTGTGAAAAACAAGTGAGAAACTTCTCAATTTTATAGCCAAAAATCGAATTCTAGAAGGAGCCAATTATAGCCAGTACATTAAATTTCCACTACTCCACTTCAAGAATTCGAATTTTCCCTGTCTGGTATTTCTGACACTTGTCTCTCGACGTCAGGAATCTTGTTCTTCTAGAAGCTCAACTTTGACTGGCATCTTTCAATTTACTTTCGAAAAATTTAATTTAAATTCATCCTTTTAATTCACCAGCCGGAGCTCTGTCACTTGAATTCGAATTTCACTTCTCTTCAGCTCTGGAAAATTCATTTGTGAAGAACTGGATTAGAATCATCTAGGCAACTCATTTCGAATTCATCGTTTGAATCATTTTCCTTTCAAAAGTCGTTTTATTCAAATTTGCCTTAGAAGATTTTAAAATTTTCCATAGGAAATTTCACAATTTGAGCACTGATTAAATTCTTCAACCAAAAAGCGTCGGCGAAGTGCCGAAGTCATAGAAATCCATCTATCATCACAAATGTTCAATACCCAGAAGAAAATTTTCTCCAGAACGCGTCGAATCCATGGGTATCCAACGAACGGGTTCATTTAAATTTTTAAATTTTTAAACCTTAGAAAAATATTATTCCATCAATTTAAATCCATTCTTCATCTCCGTGAACATCCTGTTGCTCCGACTTGAGAAATTTGAATCACCTTGTATTGTCATCATCTTCTGACTTCACCATTGGAAGACCTGCTTACACTTCAAGAAGAAATTTCATCACCTTGAGTTCTAGGCGTATTTTTCTAAGGGAGAAAATACTATGCCTTAGAAAAATTTTAAATCATCTTGAAAATTTTGCCTTGGAATTTTTATTCAATCTTCCTGTGGTGAGAAAATTCATCAACTCCTTTTAGAAAATATTTCATGAGGGCGCTTAGCATATTTTATCCTCCAACATCTTCAATGCCTTAGGAAAAATTAGTTCATTATCTTGCAATTCCAACGCCTAGCAATTTTGTTCTTACCACCTTGCGTTTTATTTGACACTTGAAAAACATTTTCACTTGAAGAGGGATAACAACCACGCCTAGCATTCACCTTGCTTTGACCACGCCTTGAAGTGTTTTACTCACCTTTTACCTCATTTACTACCTTGCATTCACTTTTACCACCTTCAACTTGGGCGCATTTGAGCTAGGCAAGAGGATGACTCTTCAACTTCTCGTTTTTTGTCCTTACTTGACCTCATTTGGGCGCATTTCCATGTAGGTGAAGGATGAAAAAATGTTGACTTGTTGACCCCTTTGAACTTGGGCGCATTTTAGCCTATGCGGTGGATGAAACTTCCCACGCCTTGGAGTGACCCCTCATCTTCCTTGTTTTTGTCTTGACATGGCTTGTTTTGGGCGCATTTCCACCTAGGAGAAGGATGAAAAACGTTGACCACTTTGACTTACTTCTCTTTTGGGCGCATTTCCACCTAGGAGGAGGATGGGCGCATTTGGAGGGGTGAGGAGGATATTCAACACTTAAATTTTTTTTTGATATCAACTCTCTCAAGGTGGGCGCATTTTAGCCTAGCAGCAGGATGAAAAGCATTGACTTTCTTTGACTTCATTGCTGGATGGGCGCATTTTGGCCTAGGAGGTGGACGAAGTTTTGCCTTAGAATATTTTTCACTATCACCAGTTTCCCTTGGGCGCATTTGAGCTAGGCAGGAGGATGAAAAGTGTTGACTTTCTTTGACTTCCTTGCTGGATGGGCGCATTTTGGCATGTGTGGTGGACGAAGTTTATACTTAGAATTTTCTCCATGCTTCTTCATCAACTTGGGCGCATTTTGCCATGGCTGCAGGATGAAGTTCCAGACTTAGTCATTTTTTTCTCGTCTTCACCAGTTTATCTATGCCCTACTATTTATAGTAAGCCCTCTGATTTTTGCATCTCTGAAGCTCAGAACGATTTGAAATTTCAAACACTGCATCCTCACGACCTTGTTGTCCTGTCGACACTGCCATTTTTAGTTGGCCTGCTATTTTTAGCCCATTTTTGAAGGTGATTTGCTATTAATAGTAACTGCTTGCTTCTAATAGCTCCACAGCTCTGATTGACTTGAAATTTGAATGAGGCGCTCCTCACCATGTGACCTTACTGCTGGCATCGGCGCATGTAATTGATTTGCTATGTTTAGCCTGTTTCCAAAACGACTTATTATAAATAGTAAGTGCTCCGTTTGACTTCAAATTTTACCAGCAGAAAGGATGCTGATCGCGGTGGTTTACACCGGTTTTCGAAAATTTTGACTTTTTACCCTTCTTTTCATGCCTCAAAGTTGGAAACCCTAATTTGCTCCGCATGCGTATCAAATGATCTCTGTTTGTCTTCGTTTCTGTTGCATTGCGATCAGCTCGTGATTCTGAACTGCTGGGAGGCGGCCGCCGGGATGCACCTGCTAAAAATAGTAAGTTCCTTGCCGAGTGATTATCTCCATTTGCATGTCATACCATCGCTGAGGTCTCAAAACCCACCAGAATCATCCGACATGCAAAAGAAACCCTGACATGCAAACTCCTAAAAATAGCCTTCGGAAGGTCAACTCAAAGTCGCCGCCTCGCTTTGCATGTTATACCATCGCCAAGGTCTCAAAACCCAAAGGAATATGCCAACATGCAAAGAAAAAATTCTGCGCCTAAGCCCTGAAATTTGCCCCGGAAGCTGGACTGCTAAAAATAGAAAGTTGCTCGTTTTAGCTCAAATTTTGCATGCGAGTAACTTGACATGTACTGAATGCAGTGTGACGATTGAAACTTCAAAAGTGCTGACGGAATGCCCGGAATTACACACTTACTAAAAATAGTAAGTTGTCAGAATCTGATGAAACTTAGCTGAGAACCTGCTGGGAGCATGCTAACATCAATGTTAAGTTCTGTTTTCAATTTACTCACTTCGTTCGACCTTGGACTGACCAGGAAAGATGAAACCCTAATTTTCAGACTTGGTCAATTTTACGCTTAAGCTCAGTGACGGGCACAATCCTCGAAAGGCAAACATCAGAAAAGAGAGAGAGAGAGAGAGAGAGAGAGAGAGAGAGAGAGAAAACCCAAGCCAAAAGACGAGAATGGAGCAAAAATTAGGGGGTCCCCATTTTGAATGGGGCGATGTGTGAAAAGGTCACAACAACGTCCCACTTCCCAAAGCTTTAGTTTGACTTTATTTTTAAATCAAACCTCTCAACAAGGTTGGCATCCCTTTTCCAAGCAAGATTTTAGACCTTAGAAAATATTAAATCACCTCCTATGAGGCGTCCACCCATAAAGACCACTTTTTAAAACAACATTAAGTTATAAGACTAGGCCAAGGGGTTAATATAACATTATTTAAATTAATTGAACTTATCTCTCCAAAATGCATCCCAAGGCCAAAAATGATCAAACCAACTGAACTGGCTGAAGAAGAGAGCCAACTGCACTGAGAACTGCAAGACCACTGCCAGAAATAGAATTTACTAAAAATAGTAAATTCTAGAAGATGCTCGGATTGCACTGCAAGTCATATCACTGCGAAGCTCTCTGAAAACCTAGAAAGAATCCGCAAGCCAATCTCCAAATTTCGAGCAACAACAACCTCCAAAACGGGAAACCCTAATTTTATCCTCTGAGTAGCCTACGGGTCTCCGGAATAGGCCAATGGTCAACTGAAATCATCACGCTTGAGAAGGGGACATTACATGTGTCCTCTTGTGATCTTATTGCTTGTCATACTTTTCTAGTTTGGGTGCTTCTTGATTGGTGGTGTTAATTGGCTTCCGTGGAATCATGATGTGGCTTTTACATATTAATTATGAATTTGGAAGATGGTGTGTGTTGTGTGGTAAATTCTGTAGATCTTGTGTTTCAATTTTCTTTAATAAGTTGATTGGCATTGTGAACCCTCATGTTTTGCAACCCTTGTTGTAATTATTGTATCTATTAGTATGCATATCTTAGTGTTATTTTAATTCCCTAAATGCAAAATGGAAATTGATGTTAATTATGTAATTATTTCATATAATGCTAGGGATGCCTAGTTGCATTGTGGTTTTATGCATTTTCTAGGAAGTCATTTGAAATGCTAGGTGGTAATTGTTTAGTTAACAATATTTTTAGTAGATGTTTTCTCTAACCCCAAATAGGATGCCAATTATTGTGATTTATGATGTTTGGTAGGTCGATTTAAGTAAGTTATGTGATTTTGGGTTAAAAACATCAATAGTAAATGTGATTTAACAAGAATAGTGAATTTAGTGTAGGAATTTTTATCTTCTCCAAGGCAACCAAGTAAGGCCACATAGCTTCATTCTCATGAGTGAGAATGTAGTAAAACACGAGTTTTTTTTTAAGGACATTTTTTAGGTGATAGTAGGGGACAACTATTAAAAAATAGGGAAAATTTTAAAATATAAGAAAATTTCAAATATTCATATGATAACATTGATTAGGAAATCATCATAAACATTATTGAACCTTTGTAAGCATGGGTATATATATATTAGTTAATAAAGACATGCTTGATTGGTGTGTATATTTTGGTGAGGGATTTGTTATTGAAGTTTTCCAAAAGCCTTCAAGACTGCATGTTCTGTTGTCAAACTCATTAACAAAGAGGAACGATTAAGTAAAAAGATAACTAGTTATGTTCTGGTTTGACCTCAGTTAGGATACTAATAGATGGGATTGTTCTATGAGTTGTCTGTGTAGGGCATGATTGATGCATTTTTGCATTATGAAAGTGGCATTTCTTGCCGAATATTACTTAACTCATATTCAATAGTATAATGACTATAGCATGCCAACTTTGTATGTGGCAGACATTGTATACTGAATAGGTTGTCCAATATATGTGGCTTAAACTAGCCATGCTTTGAAAACCCTTAAACGAAATAATCCTTGATTGTGACTTCAATTGTGAAGATGTAGAGATCTATAATAGGTGATATATATTTTGTAGATTTTTGAAATGTCCCCTTATAATTTTTTTCCAATTTTTTCACAAGCAATTTCACCCGTTAACGTTAGATAACCAAGATAATCCAACTGAAAGTAACCCTTCACTTTTTGATCAGCCAGTTCCTAGTGAGGGCAAGGTGAGAGCATATAGTGCAAGGGGATCGTTAGATGAAACTGAGCAGAAAGTACAGTACTGAAAATCAACCCTTCACTTTCTAATCACCCAGATCCCAGTGAGAGCAAGGTGAGAGCATACGGTGGAAAGGGGGATTGTTAGCTGTAAAACTGAAATGCAAGGAAGTATAATATGAGAGATGGCTCAGCCGATCAACAAGATATGAAATGCAACTTGACCACTTATTCAGTAGGAGTGTAATACAAAGTATTGAAAAGTAAATGTCTGGGTAGCTTGCCGATCCCTTACGCTTTTTAGGGGGAAGTACAAGAAAGTAAAGTGCTGAAAGTAAAAGACAGCAAGGCCTGTCTCTTCCACTAAAAGTGGGAATACAAAAAGTAAAGTGCAAAAGTAAAATGGCTGAATCAGTACTACTAATAATAGCCTTACAATATGCAGCAACCTGCAAGTTACTGTGATTATAAAATGTCCAATACACACCAAAATGATAAGAAATGAACTCCAAAACTAAGCAAGCTATTCTACTAAGAAAAAAAGCCAAAACTGAAGCTTATTACCAATCTAATATGAAGTTGCAGCACTTAGAAAACTCAGACCAGCAAGCTCAAAACACACCAAAATGCTTACAACTTCGTCTAGACACCTCCGAATGGCATGAAACCAAGTGCAATCAGCTCCTAGGAGGTAGGCGACCAAGCTCAAGCCACAAAACAACCACAAACTACCCAGATTTATTTATCACGCGTCCCAAGGCAGCCAATGAGAAAGTACAACCTTCAAGGAGAAGGGCGACCAAAGTTAAAAATCACCATCTTCATTGAAAAATCTGAAACTTTGCAAGATGAGGCGCCCAAGGTAAACTCAACCTTAGGTCCAATACCTAGAATCAACAAAAAATCACCAAGAGAGCAACAAGCCAAAATGTGCTTCAGCCAAGCACTCAAACCAGCAATGTCAAAATTGAGAGAACACACCAAAAAACTTCAGAAAACATCAAAGAACTTCATCTTCATTTTGCTCAATCTGCTCTTCAGTGTAAAGAACAGTCTCAAACTTAGCTAGGTGCTATCTTGCAAGCACAAAACTAAGGGCACTAGGGTATGCATTCCTCGAAGCAAGGGTCTGTAGAAATTTCGGTAGCACTTCGTTGTATTTGCAAATGGATGATTGAAAGAGAGAGAAAGGCCTCTTATTTATAGCTTTTCTCCTCAGATTAGGGCACCCAAATGAAATTTGCATTCACCTTTTTACAAATTGCATTTGGCTTGCATTTAGACTCCTTCACCAAGTCGTCCAAGGCATAAGAGAAATATTATTTAATTTAAATGCAATTATATCACCAAAAGGGTGCCCAAGACTTAGGTAATCTAACTTTATAAAAATCAAACCTTTTCTCCAAATATGGCGTCCAAGATACTTAATTCAAATAACCTTATATTCTTCAAATACCTCTCTCCAAGGTTAGACGTCCAAAGGCTAATGTGAAAATATATTTAATTTTGTAAATATATCTATGCTAGGCGTCCACTTAACCTTAGCCAATATTCTCACTCAAAACATTATTTTCACCAAGTGTTGAACTTGCCAAAGCAAGCTCCAAAAGTGTTGGAGACCAACTACTCAAATCGCCCTGCCTGATATAACCACTGTATTGAACTGCTGAACCCCTGCTAGAAATAGCACTGCTAAAAATAACACTTACTATAAATAGCATACTGCTAAAAATAGTGACTTCAAATGCATTTTAACCACAAACTGAGTAGCCATCGTAACTTACTAAAAATAGTAAGTCAGGAAATGTTACCTGATGCAGATTCATGTCATACCACCTTGAAGCTCTCTTAAAACCTAGAAGGAATCCAAAAACCAATCTGCAAAACTCCAACATGCAAACCCCTAAATCCATAAAAGAATCCTCCTAGAAAATAGGAAACCCTAATTCTGCCTTTGACTGGCCTACGGGCATTCGAAAATAGGCTATTAGTCACTGGTAAGCGTAGTGCTAAAAATGGGGACATTACAATTTTGTGGTCGTTATTAATCATTGGTCTATTACTTGGTCAGACTTATAGTTTGGTGGGGGTTTGTCCCCAATGAGGTTGAAGGGAAGCGCCCCTCATGGGGGTAGTGCCCCTCGTGGGGTTTAGGGGTAGTGCCCTTGGTGCATTCCCTATTGCAATATAGAGCGGGGTTGAGGGGCAAAGCTCCTACCACCAAACTCAAATGAAACTTGTCAAAACCACGTAGACCTTCATGGTGCACACTTGTAATACAAGGCAGGGCTGAGGGGCGGAGCCCCCACCACTAAGCCCAACTGAAGCCCTTCAGAACTACATAGACTGTCATGTTTCATAATTTTTTGTATATCTTAGATGGGTATGTCATAAACCAAACAAGCATTGAAAGGTTGTAAGTTTTAAAAAAAAGCAACTAAAATTTGTAGGGTTTACTAGCTGTCCCTAGGACATATGGGGGACATCTGGACACCCCTTGGCCATCTCCTAGTGTACCCTACAACTTTTTTGATATCTTGGGGATGTTTTCAAATTTAAAAAAAAAGGGATAGGGTGGTGATGTTTCATACCCTTCCTCATGTCCCCGAAACATCCCCTATAGGGGATGGGGTCATTTTGGGTAGGGGACGCATCCTTGGGGAGCATAGATTAAAACTATTGGAAACTCTGGGCTTTCCTACTATGTAGGGGAGAACAATATTTTTGGGATTTTAGATTTCTGATGATACTATCATGTTTGTAACCCTAATGATCAATGGAATTAAGCACTTGAAACAATTTCTACAAATCTACCCTATAGCCTTAGGTCAACAAATAAACCAAAAAAGGTTTGCCCCCATCCTTAACAATGTGACAAAAGGAAGAAAAGAAAAAACTAAAAATCTTGGGATTCAAAGAATAATAATGATCTCTTACCTATCTATGCTTCCCAATTCATTTTTAGTACGAATCTACATAATAAATGAGCATACAAGAATGAATTTACCAACCCTTGTTCAAGACCAAGGAAAGAAAAGAGGTATAAAAGGGAGTGCCATGTAACTCTCCTCCATTTAATGGGATGGAGCCACATGGTAACCCCAAAATCCATGCACTTACCTTTTAACAAAACCAATATTTGGACCATACCCATCCCATGTGAACTCAAAGCATGGAGGAGTGGACTGCACTCCTTTCAACTTGTTTCAAAGGTAAATGGGGTGACTTGAGTACTAGCACCGAACTTCCCATATCTTAATATATTAATGCTCTTTTCAATACTTCTAAGAGTTCTCAATCCTTCTTACACACTCAAACATATTTCCACAAGCACTCTACACAAAGGTACTTGGCCTAGGGACTAAAAAATATGACTATGACTATGCCTGAGAAATCCAACCTTCTTTTTACATTTTTATTTGATCTACTACCTTTGACGCCATCTTGAGACTGACTTTTGCCCTTCCCTTTTGACTGCGCTCTAGAAGAAGAGGGAATTGTCCTAGGCGGCTTTGCTACTGGTATGGAGTTCTTCTTTTTAAGGATTAGGAAAACCTTACTATGCTCAAGGACTTGTCTTGTTCTGTCTTCAACTGAAAGAGATTCCTTGTTTGCCTAGTTAACTTGTGGTAAGGGCTGATCTTCAATTCGTTTCTAAGTGTACATCGGGAAAAGCACATCTTCATCATCATCTAATAGCCCTTCTATATCTTCATTTAAGCAGTCTTTCATCTGATGGAGAGTGAGCTTGCTGTAACTACGCCTCCGCACTTCAAACTCATTTGCACAGTTAGCCCAAAAATCTTCAAGTGCGGCTATATGATCATAATTCTTTTCCAATCGGCCAGCGTAGACACCATGAAGGTCAAATGATCGTCTCTCGCTGTAAGATTTGAGGCCGAATTTATCTAACTCTTCTCCTATTGTCTTGGCATCTACAACAGTCCTGCATGTATAAATACCCAACCCTAATGGAAACTAAAGAGAGGGTTTCCTTCTATTCCTCAAGACTGTGTGGACACCGTGAGCTTGCCTCAAGAACTCCATGAAGATGACCTCATCTGATGGATACCTTGGAAACATGAGCGGGGCACCTGAATAACCATAGACCCTGAGATAGGTAAAGGTAGGAAACTGTATAAACCAATCCGCCCATTCCGCCATTGCTGCCCTGGCAACTGAAGAGATGCGGACGTGCAATTCGTTGTCTAAGTCCCGCACTGTGTACATCAAGAAGGCCTCGTTCACCCTTTTGTAGTGGTGCAACGACTTTGTGAACTCCAATTGGGGATAGTAGTTATATATGTGTTGTACGCTCAACGATCCCTCAGTGTTCAGCCCTCTGAATTGACCTTGATAGGCCACCAGGTAGACTAGGTATGACACCATGTGGAATTCATGAAACTGGAAGTATTCTGTTATTTGCTGATGTAGGCAGTCACTAATCAAAGTAGGCCAATCATAGAATTTGGTTTTCTTCATGATGTGAGGTATGGCATAAAACATCCAAGGTTGGAACTTGGTGGCATCGTCTGAGCCAGTGACCCTGTTGAGCAAAGTGATGATGATGGCAACCTCGTCCTTGAACTCCCCTCGCCCGACATTCTTGGGCAATGTTTTATGTTTTTCTTTCATCCATCTTTGTGCAATCTTCTTGCTATATTTATCTTTATGCATATTCCATATCCTTTCACATTCACCCTTTGAGAGAGTTACGCTTTCAGGCCACGGGGGAATGGAAAAACACTTTTCGATCATATCAGGCTTTAGACTGCAAATCAATCTACCGTCTGCTGACTGGATCTCCCTAGTAGCCGGGTTGTAATGCTTAATGCAAGCGATTACAAACTCAAGGCTCTGAACTGATATAGGAATTGACGTTGCTGCGAGGAGTCCAGAATGTCCCAGGTTCTTGATTGAAGTGCTCTCTCCAAGGCATGTAGATCGAACACCGGCTTGACATGATGCAAGTCTGTCTCAGCTGTTTTGATATAATTGTGAAAGAGAGCTGATTCGGACTTGAAAACATTAGGAGTGTACTCCATTTCAGAAAACTCGAAGAATGACTGTAAACTCGCCTTGGTTCAGACAAGTCTTGAGCAACTTCTATTTTTAGAATGCTGATTTTTGTGCTCCAACGGACAAATTTTTGAGAAATTTTTCTGAGATATGGGTTTTGTTCAGAATATCGATGCAAGACAACCCAGATCGTCCGTTTTTGAAAATTTTGAATTTTGCCTGAAAAAGCAGCAAACCCTGATTTCTTCAATTTTTCCCAAGAAAAGCTGGCATCTGGGTTTTGTTCAGAATATGATTAGAAATGGACCCAGTTGATTAGATTTGCAAAACCCTGATGGCTGATCGAAAAGCAACCAACCCTAGGATTTGAAACTCTCTTGAAAAAAAACTGTGATATGGGTTTTCTTCAGAAGACTGATTGGAAAGGACCCAGATGGTTGAAATTTGAATGCACTGAGGTTTTCACTGACATGCAAAATAAAAGCACTTGCTGCAACTTGATGAAGTTCTTGAAAAATTCTTTAGAAGATTGAGGCAAAAAGACCCAGATGATAGAAAAATGGAAAGCCTTGGCCTTCTGCTTAAAAAATTCGATCTTCTGGAACAAAAAGCTTGAAAAAACAAGGGTTTATGCTTGCTGATCTGAAAAATCTGATGTAAAACCAACAAAGATGGATTCTTGAAGCACAAAAATTCTTCAAACTTGCTGCTCCAACTTTCTCCTCTGGATGCTACCTGCAAAAATAATGAAAAATACATGAAAGAATGATGTTAAATAGACTTTAGGGCTTTGGATTAGGTTTTGTTTTCTTTGCTTTTATTTCCAAAACCCTAAAACTCAGTCTCCTTGAACTTGGACGCCATTCTCCTCTTGCAATTTTGAAACCCTTTGAAAACTTCGAAAAATATTCTAAGGCATGAACATTTAGGCGCCCTTCTTCACCTGGGGCGCCCACTTCCTTCAGTGTTAGCCAAATTTTGATATTTTCAACTTTCCTTCATTTTGACATGCTACTTCGCCTCTGATTTCCCGTTTGCAGAATGATCCGACAGGTGAGCTGAAGGTTTCACGGCAGAGCCTGACTAATTCTGAGAAAGAAGTTCTGGAGGCATCTCTGGCGAACAACTTCATCTCGACCTCCGAATTCATGGGTGCCTTTTCCTTCCAGGGGTGCCCATTTCCTTCAGAGAGCCATTTTCATGATCTTCAAATTTCTTCATTAAATCCCTTCTACAGACGATCTCGTCGAATCTGGAGCTCCGGGCGTCGGATTGACTGGCTGTTATGCTCATCGCGAAGCTGACGGAGAATGAAGAGGGGTCTTCTGGGATGAACTTAATCAAATAACGATTTTAAGGCCCTTAAAAGTTTGGGCGCCCTTCTTGACTGGGGGCGCCCACTTTCACCAGAGTTAGTTTTATTTTTTTGATTTTTTGTGTTTGCTTCTGAATTTTGGTTCTCAGCCTTCGTCGGACCCTACTTTCAGCTCCTCGTATCTGGTGACCGCGAACTCCGATTGACGTGCTGGATATCTCACTGGAAAGCTGGATCAACTACGAAGAGATTACGTTAGAGCCTCGTCTGCGAACTCATTCATTTGGGCCCTTGAAAACTTGGGCGCCCTTCTTCACCTGGGGCGCCCATTCTTCCCAGACTAAACCATTTTTTTATGGTTCTTGTCTTCCAGTCTGAAATATTCACTCTAAACATTCGTCTTTGATCTGAATTTGCCGGAAGACGACCAGTTGAATATGCTGACGAAGACAGGCATCGCGAAGCTGGGCGGAATCTGAAAAGATTGAGCACACTTTTGGATCATAACTGCTGAATTTACCCCTCCAAAAAGTTGGGCGCCCTTCTTCACTAGGGGCGCCCATAATTTCAACACTTAGTCAAATTTGATATTTTCCATTTCCCCTCGTTCTGACTTCAGCTTGGATACCCCTGTTCGGCGTTGAATTCTGGATGACTGAGTAATCTGATAACTACACCGCTGAATCCATCACGGAGCTGGCAGAGAACTGAACAAGTTTGACTGAAGGTGAAAACCCTAATTCTGAAATTTGATGCCCTAAAAAGATGGGCGCCTTTCTTCAACAGGGGCGCCCACTTCTTCCAGTGTTAGAAAATTTTCATGAATTTTCAATTTTCTTTCTCGTTCTTTGTGCATGTTCATCATTTCATCTTCTGTCGAATGTTTAAGTGCTGAAACTGATGCCTGGCAGTCGAATGACCTCCATTGATGACATCGGAGCTCCAAATATGCTTCTAAAAAGTAGAATAGACCCAGTAGGGCAAAACTGATTATTTTTAGATTCTAATTGCACCAGCCTGATACGGACGCATTTTGAGCCAATCAAAATTAGTTCGGACCCTGTCGGACCAACTTTCTATTTTTAGAAAATTTTGCCAGTATCCGTTTCAAAAGAAACCCAAAAAAACCTAGAAAACGTTACTAATTTTAGAAAATTTCTAAAAATAGCAGTTTTCCTAAAATTTAGGGATGAAAAACTGAGATCTGGGTTTTGTAGATTAAGCTGCTCTTAGCAGACCCAGATCGTTAGAAATTGAAAATTTTGCGTTTTAACCCCTCATGCAAGACATGCACACCCAAATTCTGACCTTTTTGACTGATTTAACAAGACTTTTACTTATTTCTTCAAAATATCTAAGTGTAACAAAAATTTTAATTTTGGGGTACAACATCGCCGAAACAAAAGACAAGTCTTGCCGAAATAATCTTTCTTGTGCCGGTCGCCAAGACACAAAATGCTCGATGAAAAAACATGCCGATAGTGATTTCTTACGCCGATGAGCCACCTTATGAGTTAGTCGGTGAGACCCGACTCATTCGGTAAGACCTCTCAGCGGTGAACAAAACTCATGCCGATAGACCTTTCCACTGTCGCCAAGTGAACGGGAATGTCACGCCGAAAGCAGCCTGTATGATAAATTCAATTGACATGACATTAGAAATGTCTTGCCGATAGGCAACACAGACATTTCAAAGTGGATCGGGGAGACCCTACCATACTCATGCCGATATGTGTAAGCCCGAATGAGAAACAACCAATACCTGTGATATGCAAAAAGAACCATCCAGACAAGGAAACCAACTGAAAGAGATTTTGTCATCAAGGACAAACCATAAACACAACTGAGATCCAACATAAATTGTGTTCTAATAGCAAACTTGAAGCCCTCTTTGCAAACACGCCTTCACCCAAGTTGATAGATGATGAAACCCCAACTGTATAGACCTTTTTAGCGAGCCAAAGGGTACTAGAAAATGATGATTAAATCTCCTTTTAATCCAACAAACCTTGTGCACAGCTACCAAGAAGGCCGTACCATTCAAGAAGGGTGACTTTGCTTGGGAAAAATGTAGACTCCACCAAAAAATATGAAACCAAGCTTGAAAGGGATGCCCTAGATAGGAGAGTTGTTATTTTTAATACCCATTTTGAAATCTTCAATCATTTCTGACTTGTGAGCAAAAATATGGTTCTCCAGTTCAACTGCAAAGCTCTTGAAATCATGCAAAATCATACCAAAACTGAAAATATAAATCACACCACACCACACCAACAAACTCACACCAAAATCCTATTGCAAACCACTCAAAAATACTGAAATATCTTCATCTTTGAAAGCCCAATTGTGTTCTCCAATTGAAAACACCCAACACTAGCCTGAGCAAGGTCTTTCACTGTCGGGGCTAGTCTTAGAATTGAGAGGTATTGTTCTCAACTTCGTCCTGCAAGTCTCTAGCTTCAAACCAGCAGCATATCCCTGTTAAACAATCTCCAGCATAAGAGCAAATGAGGCTCCAAAAAGACTTTCATGTTCTAACATGAGTTGGGTGCCCAAAACCCTAAACCCACGCCATGCTAAGGCTTTGTTTTAAAATTTATTTAAATATTTCTTTCTCCAAAGTGGGATGCCCAAGGTGAAGGTTATAATTTTTAACTTTTAAACACAACTTAAGTGATGAGACTAGGTGCCTTGGTCACTTTTATAAATTCCCTTATGACCCCCTTTTTAACTTTAAAACATAAAGTCACTTTATTTTGCATACTTTTCAAGACATTAACCAAATATTTAAATAATTTCTCCAAAGTGACTTAGTTATCTAAATATACCATACTGCCAAGCCTGACCTGGTACAAAGCTCCGAAAATGGACTTACTATTTTTAGTAAATGCTAAAAATAGCAAATCACCATCCAAAGGCTCAAACTGGAAATTAGCTGGAAAACATCAAGGTCCACTGCAAGCAACCCTCATCCACTAACCCCTGCTAAAAATAGAAAGTGCCCGGCAAAAACACCAACTCAACTGGAATTGAGTCCCTTAACTGAACCACCTAGCCAACAGGAACTCGGAAATTGACTAGAGGTAATGTCCACTGATCCTGACTAGGAGGGGACATTACAGAACAAGCCACCCAATGAAAATTCATCAATCTGTGTAAGAACCCCAACCTCTAGAGCCAGGATTATTATTGGTTTCCCAAGTTTGACAATATCAACATGGTGTCAAACTATATGATCAGTAGTAATTATCACCTACTTTTTACCCCGACTAATATATGTAAATTAACTCCAAGAAGCCTCATATGTAAAATTATTCAATTCCACCAAAACAGATGTATAGGCATTTTGTCGAACAGTTTGCATGAAATCAAATATTCAAAGATCAATGATATGTGCAGACAGAGAGACAACAGTGATATTAAATATACGAGTATGTCAACAGCAACCCAAGTATCTGAACAAGTGTATTTTATTGTGCAGCTGAACATATAAGTAAAGAAGAATACTCAGATTCTAACCTTATACTCCCGCGTAGAACATAGCAGAGGACTGGAATTTCCTTCAAACTCCAACATCCAATCCTTGTCGCTACCTTACATACTTTCTTCAAGAAGACTTTGGCATTATAGATTGAGCCCGATAATTTCTAAACAGACTAAGGAAAGTGTAGACTTCCGCATCTTTTAACAACCTCCCAATACTGATGTTAGTGACATTACATGGCCGCTGAAAGGCCCGACTTCACCAGTTATACTCATGATCTTCGGGTGTGAGATAACCACTAGGAGTAATCGAAACTCTTGTATATAGAAGGCAGTAGAAACGACTAAACAATCATTCATCAGTAAATCCCGTCAATGTTGTTGTGTGCTGTGAAACAATAAATAATCCCATAGCAATCACAAAACGGCGTTCACAAACTTATTGCCCGCCAGTATGCTAGTCACGATTGTTCATTAGTAAATCCCGTCAATGTTGTCGTGTGCTTCTGAATGATCAACTTCTAGTCACGGTCTTTGCACAGCGCCAGAGACTCCTTCACGAAGTCATTGTGCCAGAGGATTTCTACCATGTTGGAACTGGTTATGATTCACACGTCTCATGGGCCAGAGCCAAAATGCCAACAACAGGAACATCCAAACATTCCCGTCATTACATGGTGCCGATGATTCCATGAGTTAGAGAATGAAGCCAGCGTGCCATGGGAAATATGCCGTGACGGAACTAAGAAATACAGAGCCATTAATGAGTAAATACAATGCTGGTAAAATCGATGATCGATGGTCTTCCTGCAAATATATATATCACTTGCTACATTCTAGATACCCAATTTCCCGGCACCATCGATATGCTTGTAATCTCGGAATATAGATTTCCGCCCAATGGGAAAAAGAATATAATATTAGATTCCATTAATCGTTTGAGACTGCAACATCATCTCCGTATGCAAGGCTTTCCAACTACATGAGAAACTGCTTCATCGGCAATGATGAATTGAGAATAGCCAACCATCAATACCGCAAAACAATGATAATGAAATTGAGATTTTCCTTGCTGGGTTTCCGTCCAGGCAAAGGCATTGGATCCGTGAGAGTTTCCGTTCTCAGGATCTTAATGTCTAACCAGACATTCTAACTTCAACAATTCTTCCCGTCATCCCCTTGTGTCGTCCCTCAAAGCTCATATAACTTTGCCATATTCAGTTTTGGTAACTGATTTATTTAAATATAAATGGCTTATAAATCTTTAATTTCAATATCATAACATTTCATATAGCCATAAATATTAATTAATTAATTAATTAAATAAAATGTCTTCTAAGATAATTAAATACAATTTTAATATTTAATTAATTGGACCAATTCCTCTTTTGAGCGTATAAAATTAAGGTACATCACAATCTGCTCCTCAGCAACATTCAAGGAATCAACAACAACGAAATGGCCATCATCAGCTGTTTATGCAACCAAGAAGAGGCTTGATGATCCTAACATGATGCTACTTGAGTGTTCTCAATGAAACTGAGGTTATTCAATGTCTGTTGAGCAATGAACAAGCGAGAAGAGAGTTTTCCATGGTTATAAACAGCATTAAATAGTCTCCAAGAGAATTTCTAATTTATGTTGTTTCCATTTTCCTCAGTATACAGCCCCTTCTGATCACTGGAATGGTCCTCATATCAGCAACACTGCTCTTACATGTCCCAATTTTTTAAGATATGCACTTCTATGTAACTCCTTATGCAATGTGTTTATTGTGACTTATATATCTGTATTTTGTTTATCTTAGGTTTCTCAGCTAGCAGTTATCCTCCCTAAGTTTCCATTCTCTCTTCATTCGAAAGGACATTTGTACTCACTCTCAGAATTTTGCTCCTTGCGATCTGCTTCTAGGGTTTTTCTAACTATATCCTTCATCAATAGAATCATCTTTTATTAAAAAGAAACTACTCAATTGATCAGGTGCTTTATTTCTTTGACACCTTGATCTAATGGTATGACAAAGGTTTATAAAAAGTTAGTTTGGGCTATGCATCTAGCTGTATTGGAGTCATCAAGGGTATTTTTCCCTCAAGGGTACAGCTTGAAAAAGTATAAGAACAAAATTGTTCCTTTGGTAGCTGATAAATTTTGTAAGAACAGTTTAAAAAACAATTGATTAGGTCTAACAAAAGGTATCAAGAATCTGTTTTTCCATTATTTTTTAATGTATTTATGAGGCCTTTTCTTTGTCTCACAGTTAAATGGTGTGCCTAATTTAAGATAAATGATTATACAGTTTAATGGTTAGGAATCTTTGATTCATAAGGAAGGATTTATTTAGTTTACCATTTTGGATGTTACCATTTTTTCTTTCTATAAACATGCTTAACCCTCTCCTTGAATGTTTATAGATTTTCATTTACTTGTGTTGAACTGGTTTCTGCTTTCCTTAGGAAACATGTTATATAATTTTTATGTTAAAAAATCTAGGACACTTTTTAGATTCTTTTTATTCAATTTAACTGCTGTTTTCTGATAGTGAGCTTACACATGCATGAACCATGAGAATATATACAATGGTGCCAAATATCAATGGTGTTTCTCCTGTGCAGGTTCTTAATGCAGACATTCAATCATTATATTCAGTAATAACCTCCAAATCAGTAGAACAAAATGCAAAATTGCCAAAAACTACTACTCAGGCTGTGGCATACGCAAAGGTGCAAGCCCTTTCCTATAATTCTTTCTGGTTGAGAAGGTGGAAATAAATTTACATGTAGTGAGGTTGAATATTGTCATGCAATCAGTATTATGGATATGTATATATATGGCTTCTTAAGAACAAAACTGAGGGAAAATTGGTATCAGTGTAGGTGCATTTTATCTTCGGAATAAGTTGTAGAGTTTATGTGTAAATCACAATAGAACTAGGAAGGACAAAATTGTATGTTGATAACAATGTCTGAAAATACAGATGTTATTAAAACATCTATTGCCCTACTACGATAAGGGATATTTTAAGGCAGATAAATGAGATGAAAAAAGATTTAAGGGTGGATTAACTAAACACTTTATAATAATAAAACTTACCATGGCTTGTACAAGTTTTTTCATAATTCGTCCTATGTTCAGCATTTACACCCAATAGATAGCTTAAAAAACACCTACTTGATTATTAGTTATTCTTTAGGAAGCCTATTTGAGAGGGTTTACTACCACAGAGAGATATCCCTTGTGGTGGCTTGTAGGTTATCTAACAGCGATTTATATTTTAGGATTCAATTGTTGTTTTATATTTGAATGTTGTGTCTTCTAAAATTCTACAACTATTCTATATTTGAATATTTATGTTTCTACGATTTATTGACCATCCTTAGTATTTTCTGGTATTTCTTATAAGAATATTATTTTTCATATGCTTGATGGAAGAGTAGATACATATTGTTCCAATATTACCAGACTTAGACTCAGAAAGTTGATGTTTGTCTCGGACTTGGCTTGGAGAAAAACTTGGTATAGATTTGATATTCTAGAAAAACATGATATATAGACGTGTTTTAAGGAAGCATATGTTTTCCTATGCATTCCACTCTAAAATAAATTTAAAGGCATACAAAACTAATTACTTATATGTTGCTTTGCTAGCACACTCAAGTATACAATTAAAAAAATTGAGTACAAAAACAGTTTTGAAACAAGTGAACAAGATTATAACATATACTAGTATTCATAAGTGTTTTTAGTGGTTAGGATATCCATGGCACCCAATACAAAAGTAAAACATGGACTTGGGCATAGAGGAATCAATATCACTAGGTCTTGTTGTGACCTTTTCACACATCACCCCATTCAAAATAGGGACCCCCTAATTTTTGCTTCATTCGGGTCTTTTGGCTTTGGTTTTGGTTGGTTTTCCTACTGTCTCTCTCGGTTCTGTATGTCTTTCCGGGGATGTGCCCGTCTGAATGGAAATTTTGGCTAAGTCTGAGAAATTAGGTTTTGCATTCTTCAGGTCAATTTGAGGTTGATTGAGTGAGCAAATTGAAATATGAGCTTGGCATTGCAATCAAAAGGCTTCCATTAGATTCCCATCAAATTTTCGCTAAATTCTAACAACTTTCTATTTTTAGCAAGTACTCCCTTCAAGAGCAATTTTTAGGTTTTGCATGTGTGATTTTTCAGTGCATGTCGGCATATTCTTTATGGGTTTTTCGAGAGCTTCGTGATGATGCAACATGCAAGTCAAGTTGATCACTTTTCAAAGACTTACTATTTTTAGCAAGTGCTAGCATGCAGACCAATTTTCTGGGTTTTTTGAGATCTCCCGAGCAGTATGACATGCAAACACATCCAGTGGTTGGTTGGTCACTTTTTCAGGCACTTACTATTTTTAGCAGGTTCATTCCAGCAGCCCCCAGAGCTTCAACTTCACGAACAGGGCAGTCCAGAGCAGAAACAAAGTCAAATGGAGGTCATATGAGGCACATGCAAGTCAAATTAGGGTTTCCAACTTCGGGACTCAAAATGAGGGTTAAAACTCAAGAAAACTGAAAACTAATGTATCCCATTGTGATCAGCATCCTTCAAGCAGTCCATTGGTAAAATTTGAGCGCAATCTGAGTACTTACTATATATAGTAAGTCACCTCCAGAACAAGGCTATAAATAGCAGGTCAGCACAGAAGGCCAGTGTGAACAAGTTGGTCATGCTATGAGGGTCACGTGGTGCGAATTTCAAAACAAGAGGAGATGCAGAAGTATGAAAATCAAGGGTTTACTAAAAATAGAAGGTTAGGGCGAATTAGTTGCAAAATTGGCTAAGTGTGCAGATAGGTTCAAAGTCATAAGAAAAAATAAAAAATGGAAGTATCACTTGTCATATGCGCCCCAAGCGTCAGGGAGGCCTGAAATTTTTTAAGGCATTGAAAATTCCTGAACCAGCCCCCTATATGCGCCCTTGATGGAAGAGGTTGAAGAAAAATGTTTAAGGCATTGAAATTTCCTGATCAACCTCCAAATGCGCCCAAGTTTGATGAGGAGGATTTTAAGTGAAAAAAAATAAAATTCCTTGACACATGGCTAAATGCACCATCTAGCAAAGGAGGCATCAAAATTTGTCTAAGTCAAGAAAATTCCTGTTGTGACCTTTTTCACACATCACTCCATTGCAAATGGGGACGCCCTAATTTTTGCTCCATTCAGGTCTTTTGGCTTGGGTTTTTCGGTTTGTCTCTCTGCCATTTCTTTTTGTCTGATGATGTACCTGTCATTTGACCTAGGTTTGAATTTTGGCTAAGTCTGGAAGGCTTTTTGATGAATTAGGGTTTACATTCTTCAGACAACTTTGAGGTCAAATTGAGTTGGCTAGTCAAGTTCTGAGCTTAGCACTGCTGTTACGATACTTCGAGCAGGCTCCCTCTGAATTTTCACTGAATTTCGACAATTTTCTATTTTTAGTAAATGCCAGTTTGAGGCCTATTTTCTTGGGATTTTCAAATTCTGACGACTGCATTGCACTTCGAACATTGTGAGCTGCTCGCTTGCAAAATTTGAGCTGAAATGGACAACTTACTATTTTTAGCAGTCCTGCCTTCGAAGGCTACTTTTAGGGTTTGCATGTTGGACTTTTAGATGCATGTTTGAAGTTTCTTTGTGGGTTTTTTGAGACTTTCACAGTAATATAGCATGCAAAACAAGATGATGACTTTCATTGATTCAAGCTTCAATGGCTATTTTTAGGATTTGCATGCAAGATTTTTCAACGCATGTTAGCATAATCTTTCTGGGTTTTCCGAGAGCTTCGCAACGAGGTAACATGCAAGCGGAGTTGGTCACTTTTCCGGAACTTGCTATTTTTAGCCAGTGCTTGCATGTTGATCATTTTTCTGGGTTTTTCAAGATCTCTTGGGTAGTGTGACATGCAGACGCATCCGACAGCTAGTTGGTCACTTTTTCAACCACTTACTATTTTTAGCAGGTTCACTTCGGTAGCTGCCCAACACTTCAGAATCACGAACCCGATGACATGCAACAGAAACAGAGTTAAACGGAGGTCATTTGAGGCACATGCAAGACGAATTAGGGTTTCTAGCTTCGGGACCCAAAATGAGGGGTTAAACGCCAGAATTTTCAAAAACCGGTGTATCCCATCGGGATCAGCATCTTTAAAGGAACCCGCTGGTAAAATTTGAAGGAAATCGGAGCACTTACTATTTATAGTAAGCCACTTCTGAAACAGGCTATAAATAGTAAGTCAGCATCAAGCGCCAGTGTGGATGGGCAAGTCTACCGATGATTGTCACGACATTCAATTTTCAAGTCAAACGGAGTTGTGGAAGTCTCGAAATCAGGCAGTTGCTATAAATAGTAAACCACTTCCGAAACAGGGCTATAAATAGCAGGTCAGGGTGAGACACCAGCGTGAGTAGGTCAAGCACGTGATGAGGACCCCATGGAGCAAATTTTAGGTCAAACGGAGTTGCAGAGGTTCAAAAATCAAGCACTTACTATTTTTAGCAGGCCTGTGCAGAGGAATTAGGGTTTCCTAAAATCTAGGGCGAAACACGACATTCACATAGAAGTAGTATCCAACCACGGTCAACATCCTTTAGGCAACCCACGCGCAAAGTTTGAGCTCATTCTGAACAGTTACTATTTTTAGTAAGTTGCTTAATATAGCAAAGGCACTCATGTATCAGGTGCCACCAGCTTGGTCATGTCACGAAGTTCAAAGCAAAGTGAAAATCCAACCTTTCGGAGCTTGAGATCAGCTTGAATGGCAAAATTTGAGAAACTTTCTAAAAATAGCAGGTTAGGGCAAGCTGAGGGCATCATGAGCAATTCGCCCTAAGTCAAGTAAAAAGCTGGAAAATTCATCCAAGTCTGATAAACTGAAAGTAGCCACCCTCAAGTCCGCCCTAGAAGCTTGAAGAGCCATGAAAAATTCACTAAGTCTAAGAAATTTGAAGTCCAACATGCCAAATGCGCCTTAGCTACTTGAAGATGGCTGAAAATTCTTCTAAGTCCTTGAAATTTGAAGTGGACATGGTGAAATGCGCCCTTGGAAGGTTGGGAGGCTGAAAAACATTCTAAGTGTTCTAAACTTGAAGCTCAACCCCTCATATGCGCCCTAAGCAAAGGGGAGAAACTTAAAAGTTTCTAAGGCATTTAAATTTGAAGCTCCTTACCTTAAATGCGCCCAAGAAGTTGAGAAGGCAAGAAGATCCTCTAAGGCATGAAAATTTGAAGGAAGCACCCCTATATGCGCCTAAGAGAAGAGAGGGGAGTAAAAATTTGGTTAAGTGGTGAAAATTGAAACTAGAGGGGCTCATATGCGCCAAAGCAAGGAAGGAGAGGTAGGAAAATGTCTAAGGCATTTAAACTTGAAGCTTTCGCCCTTAAATGCGCCTAGCATGACATGGAGTGGGTGAAATTTTCTAAGGCATATGAAATTGGAAGCAAACCACCTCAAAAGCGCCCAAGGTAAAGGAGAGTTGATAAAAAATTTCTAAGTATTGAAAGCTGAAAATAGGCCTAGCTAAGTGCGCCCAAAGTCAGTGGAGGAACCTAAAAATTTTCTAAGTGATGAGAATTGAAAGCTAAAGGTGGTAAATGCGTCTTAGTTTGGGAGATGCCTTGAAGTTTGTCTAAGTATTGTAAAATGGAAGCTTGCCTAGGTAAATGCGCCCAAGGAAGAAAGAGATACTAGGAGTTTTTTCTAAGTGTTCCAAACTTGAAGTAGCTACCCCTAAATGTGCCTTTGAGAATGATGGGTTGAGTAAAGTTAACTAAGTGTTGAAAATGAATGCTAGGACCCTTAATTGCGCCTAGCATGACAAGGAGGTAAAAATTTTACTGAGGCATTTGAAATGAAAGTTCATACCCCCCAAATGCGCCCTTGACAGAGAATGAAAGATGAGTTGATGGAGATTTGACTAAGTCATGGAAAATGAAACTAGAAGGGGTGAAATGCGCCCAAGTGCCAAGAGGTTGGATTAAAAAAATTTCTAAGGCAATAAAATGGAAGTGCAAGAGGCTAAATGCGCCCTTGAAAGAAGGTGGCTAGAAGAAATTTTCTAAGTCTGGAAAATTGAAAGCCTAGACCCCTGTCAACTGGAGATGTCAAGAAACTCTTCTAGGTGTATGAAAATGAAAGTGCATGCATTCAAGGAAGCGACATCAAAGTGAGAAGTTTTCTAAGGAAGAAATGAAACACCACCACCCCAGTTGCACCATCAAGATGAAGAAATTTGCAGAGCCCATCAAATCCGCCCATGATGAAGGGTTGTAAAGAAGGCAAAGCCTACTAGAGAAAATGATGAATGAGGCCAATCAAACCTTGGAAATCAAAATGCCGGGATCAGGTAAGTAAAGTAGATTTATATTGTAAAGTGTTTTGATGTCCTTCTCTTTGTTTGTTTTGCAGGCTGAACGTCGGACCAGAAAATGATGACTTGAAGTGATGGAGCAAATACTCCAAGACTACATTTCAACCTCGAAAGAAGAAAAGTTGCAAGAAATGGCTAAGTGTTGGAATAACCTAATATGCACTCAATTCAGAAAGGTTGATGGCTAGGAAGAAATGCTCGAGTCCAAGATAAGAAAATCCTTCAGGATCAGGGGTGGAGAAATAATGAAGGCTCAGGCGTTGAAGAATTGAAGAATGACGGCTAAGAAGAAGATCATCCTCAAGCACTGAAATGCTCTCAAGACTAAGGAAGAAGTTGAAGCCATGATGATCAGACTCATCCAGTTTGCAGTCAAGAAGAGGAACAAGAACAATGCGAACACGTCTATGGACATGAATCTTCTAGAAGATGGTGGACATTAATTACTCATTTATTACCCCACTCTTCTTGGTGGCGGTTTTTAGGGTTAGGGCTTACGTGGCTCGATCTGAGCTGTCCATTTGATTGTAATCTGAGTCGTCCATTGGACTTGGCCAGCTATATAAAGGGGCATCCCCCCTCATTTGTAATTCATTAGACAGTAGACATAGAGTAGAGAGACAACTTAGAGATAGCTTAGTATAGATTGGTAGGATAGTTTGAAGAAGGAAAGTTTTTCCTTTGAAAACTTTGTAAGAAATTGTTGTGAACACTCTCTCAATAAAAAAGAGTTTCCATTGATGATGATCTCATCTTTTGTTGTGAGTAGCTAGCAAGGTTTCTTCGTGCTTCTGATTTGAGTAGAATCTTAAAGTAGAATAAATTTCATTTCATGCATGTAGTAGATAGAAACTGTGGAATGTGGTCTTCAATTTGAGCAAACTTCGTCTATCCATACCACTAGTGGGCTCGCTAATGGTGAGTTCACCTTGTGTGGTCAATTGGAATATCGTGTACTTAACTTCGATCATAATTTGTATGTTTATATGCGTCGTTGTGATGGTATTTTCATGCTAAGTTGTGGTCTGAACACCTTGAGCTACTCCTCTGAAGATTGCACCAGTTCTGTGGAAGCTGTCCGAAGTGAGGCAAAGCGGAGCCTAGTTGAAGTCTGCGAGAATTGATCGCCGTGTCCCACACCTTAGAGTAGATTAGAGCCTTCTTATCCTTGCAATCATTTCAATTCAGTACTTTTTTGGCTAGTTTGGGAAACAAGAGCTTTATAGACAAACCTTTTGAGCATTTGAATTCCTTTCTCCGCTGTTGAACAATTTTGTAAGTCCCCTTGAAATACTAGCAAAATCACATTGAGCCAATTGAGACTATCCACTGCATGAAGGAACCTTGGAGTTGAATGCATGATCTTTCTAGCAATCTTAGCATGCAGGAGATTTTGTTCAAGAGAGGATAGAGTCGCCGTTGGCAACTTTATTCTGTGTTGGTGCAGTCACAAAAAACACATCAACAATTCCTCCACCACCCCTCAAATGCGCCCAATCTTAGGAGGAATAAGGTGAAAATTTTCTAAGTTAAAATGAAATTCCTTGGCTACCCCTCAAATGCGCCCAAAAAAGCAGGGAAAAGGACAAAGTTTTTGAAATTCCTTGACCTCACCTCATATGTGCCCAAGGGAGTGGGGGGGAAAAATGAACCTTAGGGAGGAATATTTTCAAGAGTGACAAAAATTAAACTACCCCCTTCATGTGCGCCCTTTGGCAAATATGAAGTTAGAAAATGGTTTTAAGAGAGGGGATTACATATTTTCCAAGGGGATATTATTTTTGAGACAAGGGGATATTATTTTTCAAAGTAAAATGCCTTGGTATAAATGAAGGTGGACACCTAGATGATTTTGATAAATTCTTCTAAGAAGAAATAATTTTTTTCAAGCTAGAGTGAAAATGAAATAATTTCTAAAGCAAAAGTATAAAAGAATAAAATGAACGCCTCAGGCAGTTGAGATAAAAAAAATTTAAAAGGGGCATTTGAGTTAATATTTTCCAGAGGATGATTTCAAAATGCAAATGAAGTGAAGCACGCCTATGCCAACAAAAATGAAATTTTCGAAATTCTAGAAGTCAAATATTCCAAGCTTCAAATGCCAAGTGTTGCAGTTGCCTGAGGAGGGAAAATTTCGAACTCCTTTGCATGGAGGAATCTTCAGCATAAAAAATTTATGACAGGCAGGCTCAAGTTAGAAGATGCTCAGTAGTGGAGAAGTAGAAATTTAAATGACTTAGCCAGAATTAGCCTCTTCTAGAATTCGACTTGGCTATAAGAGTTGAGAAATTTTTTATTTTCTTCATCAGTTGCTAGGAGCAAATTTGAGTTTTGCAGGTGAAGAAATTCAAAGTTGGGGAAGAGTTGGAGAAAAGTTAAAAAAAATTCTAAGTTTTGGAAAGAGGTTGCTGAGGTTTGAAGTTTGAAATTCAGTGCCGAAGCTTCTCATTTTCAGAATTCAGCTGGCAGTCTCAAAGTGATATTATTTTTCTAAGTTTTATTTCTAATGACTATCTTTCATTTTTGTAGGATGGCTGAAACAGATAGAAGAGCGACTGGCAAAGATACTAATGCTGAATCCAGCAAAGCAAATGCATCCAGACAGACTGTAATCAAGAAGTTGAGCAAGTCTTTCCTTCCAGAGTCAAAGTTTTCTTCGAAGTTGGGGAAGTTGAGTGATGCAAACCTTGGCTCTTTCAATTTGGAGGCTTTCAGAAGATGAATGGTGGGGATAGGAGGCCATCATCCATTAGTTACTTCACACAATATTGTCAAAAGTGGACTTTATGCAGCTGCTGGTTTTCCACTAGCAATTCAGTGTCTGGAGTTGATTATGGAATGCGCTAATTGTTACAACTCAGAATGAAGAACTATCGTTTCACCTGATGGCAAGTTGTTTGCCAACCTCACGCTTGAAGCTATTGGAGAAGCATTTGGAATTCTTGCCTATGAGAAGATGGTTTACAAAACAAGAGAAAGAGCTGAAAGAATGTATGCTTCTACATTTGAAAGGTGTGCTGATATGATAAACTCTCGTTGGATGAAAAAGCCTAAGCCAACTCATACAAAGCTGCCAAAACAAATAATTTCAGATGATTTGAAGCAAGAATATTGTGACTTGATTATGATGCTCAGCAGAGTTGGAGGAAGCCCCCAATCATTCATCTTTGAGCCATAGATTTTTACTACATCAACATTGTGCTAGAGGGCAAAGAACATGTTGACTGGGCGGTAATGATCAGTGACAATTTGCATGAACAACTCAGAAGTTTGAGCAGAACGAAGACAATTCTATATGAGCTCATGTGTCATCTATATGCTGGCTCGAATGACAAAATACAAAGGGATATCATACAAGGAGCCGATTGGGTGTGGTTCTCAACAATTCAAGATTCATGAGGCTTGTCCGTAGTTGCATTTGACAAGCACTTCTCACTACAAAAGAGTCAATGATGCCTTCACGATGCATATAACGAGGACTCTTTAGCAAAGAACTCATCATAGAATATCAAAGAAAGCTCAGGAGCTGATTGAGAGGTACGGATGTTGGTTTATCCAATTTCCGAAATTCACTTACATTAGGCTGCAGGAGTTTTCATCTTATCCATATAGATTGCCCCGATACCCCACAAATAGAATTTTGATGCTAGAAATATCTAAGCAGCTCATTGCCTACGATAAGATTCAGAAGAAGAAGAAAAAAGGACTTGATTTCCCTATCATCATGGGAAATTCAGATGAAGTTTGTCCTACACTGTAGGTCGCCAAGGAAGCAGAAAATGAGCTTCAATTTTTCCACCTCTCTTCTCATACTAGTAGGCAGTATTATGATCCTCATAGGAATATCAGATGGATATTGGCTGAGGAATTCAGACATATGGCGCACATTGAAGATTTATGGGCAAGTGCGTTGGATGATGCTGAAGTGAGGAGAAGGATGTTTTCGAGGATACCATTGAGCATGATTAGGAAATGTGAAATTATTTTGGTGCTAGACCAGGTAGATGAAGACGTGAATGTTATGTAGGTTGATTATGAGATAGTGAGGAATACACCACTCCCACTTCCGGATTGGTCGGAGCTAGAGATTACAGATTTGGATACGCTTTGCATACCAGTCTTGACATTCACGAGAGGTTGGGTGGAGAGGCATGTGAACAGGCTTAAGGGCAAGTCAATTCCTCTTATAACTTAATGGGAGATCATAGGCTGCCAACTGTTAGGAAGAAGAAGCAGGTTGCTCGAGCTTCAGAGCCACGAAGAAAAGAGCCAGTTCAGCAAGAGCCTCAAAGAGTTGAGGTGGCATCACATACGCCATTGGGGACTCATTCTCCAAGTATACAGGAGGTCTCGCTGTTTGCTGATCAAAGGAATATGTTGAATAAAGAACAGGAATTACAGGAGGAAAATCAACCACCTCGTAGGGAGTCCGTTGGCCAGAGTGTCAACGCACCTATAAGAGAGAACCAATAGGAAGAGGAGGAAGAAACAACCATGGATACTCGCTTCCAGCGTGAGATTGATACAGCATTAGAGGATGACACTACTACAGGGCAAGAGGCCCAAGGTTCGGGAGATACTCAACCTAAGAGATTGATGAGCCTCGTCAGAATGACGGTAGAGAAGAAGTTCGTGAAGAGGAAGCAAGGGATGAACAGCCATTCATTATTTTTGACTTGCAGCAGGTGGTGCCAGATTGGCTAAGGGACAGGATGAGAAGGGACCTCATTGAAGAAACTGATCTAGCAATTGAGATGGAAGAATTTTTGAGTAGGATCAGTGCACCTCCAACAAAGAAGAAGGCTAGAAAGTTCTCAAAGATTTCAATAGATGAAGATGGCTCTCACACGCTTCATGTGGTTGTACCTAGGGTTCAGTGCGATCGAGATGAAGTTGTTCCGGAGAACTATGTGATCACTACCATGGAGTTGGGCTGCCCTACTAGAACATAGATAATTGAAGAGTGCGATAACTCCTATCAGGCACTCAAGGACAAGCTGCTCCGAACCGAAGGCAAGTATAAAAGATTGAAGAAGGAGCACAAAACATTGATTGGTTATGTACAACACTTGTCTCGTCTTTGTGGGCAAGAGAATCTAGCAATTAAGCTCCCAATTGAGTTTCCCAGAGAATCAGTTAGTGGCTTGGAGGACTTGAGGAGGATGGCACAGGAGGCAAATAAATGGGTTGCTAATGTTCACACTAAGACGGAGAAGTTTATGGAGGATCTTGCTCATTCCTATCAGCAGGCCTCTGGCATTATGGCACAAATGGACACAGTTGATTAGGCTTGGGGCAAGGCTCGCATTTATCAGAACAAGGTTGTTCTTTGTCTAGAGGCTTTGATGCATACACCCTTGCAGACTTTGGTTGAGGGAGGGGCAATTTAGGAAGGTGATAGGTATGACTTTACTAGCTGGTATTCTTCAATGGTCACAGGTCAAGGTTTCTTTGACGCAGCACAGGCAGATTCGGTCAGAGTTAGAAAGGCTATGGTGAATATTCTTGACGGGGTCCTGAACACACTTGAGGCTATCTTTGCTAGGAGACTAACTTCTGAGGAGGTGACTGCAAATGGTTTGAAGAGTAGATTGGGGCCTTTCTTTTCGGAGGTGAAGACTTTTGTTCAGGATGATTTTGAAAATACCCCAACCCTCTCCAGCATTATTTAGAATACTCAGGGTGCTCTACTTGCTTGGAGAAAATCTTGTACTCGGCATGGGAAGACAGTTACGGTGCTAGAGTTTCAGCTTGATCACATCTCGCCTATTTTAGTTTAGGAAGTTGAAGCAGTGCTAGCCAGATTTGTTGACTTTGTAGTCAAGGAGAAAGAGAATGGAAACGCCCTTCTGGATGATGATCTTCTAGAAGATGATGGTGGGCATTAATTTCCCATAATGTTTCGGGTGAGTGGGAATCTTTTTGGCTCATTTATTACCCCACTTCTCTTTGTGGCGGTTTTTTTGGGTGGAATCTTGTTTAGGGCTAAGGTGGCATGTTCTGGGCCATCCATCTGATTGTAATCTGAGTTGTCCATTGGACTTGGCCAGCTATAAAAGGGGCATCCCCCCTCATTTGTATAAGAGTAGAGATTAGAGATTAGAGATCATAGAATAGCAGAGCATAGAGAGACAGTTAGCATAGTTTGATAGCATAGCATAGATTGAAGAGGAAGGAAAGCTTTCTCATTGAATGCTCTGTAAGAAGTTGTTGTGAACACTCTCATAATAAAAAGAGTTTTCATTGATGGTGATTTCATCTTTTGTTGTGAGTAGCTAGCGAGGCTTCTTCGTCCTTCCGAATCACTTAGAATTTTAAAGTAGAACTTAAAGTAGCTTAGAGTAAAATAGATTTCATTTTATGCAAGTAGATGGTAGTTGTGGAATGTGGTGTTTGATCTAAGCGAGCTTCGTTTAATCCATACCATTAGCAAGCTTATTGATGGTGGGTTTTCCTTGCATGGTCAACTGGAACCTTTTGAACCTAACTTCAATTATGATTCACATGTTGTCATGCATCGTTGTGATGCTGTCTTTATGTTGAATTGTGAGTTGAATACTTTTATCCACTCCCTTGAAGATTGCACCGACTTTGTGGAAGCTGTCTGAAGTGAGGCAAAGCGAAGTCTGGTTGAAGTTTGTTGAAGTTGATCTCCACATCCCACACTTAGGTTAGGATATAGATTTTCTAATCCCTGCAGCCGTTCAATTCCACACTTTTCTGGTTAGTATTAGGAAACTTGCACTTCATCGACAAATCTCTCAAACCACGTGAAAACCCCTTTTTTCTCTTTAGTCTGTTGTCTGCTGTCGAACAATTACGTAAGTCCCCTCGTGATACCAACAAATCACAACGAACCAACTAAATCTATTCCACTGCATAAAAGGAACCTTGGAGTTGAACGCATGAACTTTCTTGCAATCTTAGCATGCTGGATACTTTGATCAAAAGAGAATAGAGTAGTCGTTGGAAACTTTATTTTGCTGTTTGGTGCGGTCACAAAACACACATCAACAGGTCCAACATTAGTAGCTCCATGGTGACTTTTGCAATCACATCTCAAATAGGTCCATGAAGTTGCCACAACCATGTTACTTCTATGTGTGACAAGTTGCCAACAACATCCATGGACTTGCTCATGTATTCCCCTCATTTGTAATTGCTATTGTCTTTTCCTTAAGCTTGATTTGATCAACACATGCATAGGCCTCCTCTATAGCCAGTGGCTTCTCATTCTCAGTGATCCACTTTGATTATGGACCAACCTCCTTGAATGTAATGGGGAGTATCTTATAGTCTATGATTTACTTGTGATGGAGGCAAATATTGTAGTGTTGTAGACAAGATCATTCAAGCTTTGCATTGTTATTCTATTGTGCTTTTGGAGTGTATGTGCTCAAACATACTCCAATTACACTCACATCTCAAAGTGCTATATTTTTTATTCAAGACGTATTCAACAGTTCTCTTAAGGTTTTTCACTTTAGCACCAAAACTCTCTCACCATGCATCTGAAATCAGAAATATGACATTTGAAAAAAAAGAGTAAAAAAGTATGATGTCAAAATTTTACATAATTTTTACATGACTGCTATGTTGCCTAAGTTTCTCTATAGGTATTGTTAGCATTTTAATTCACATTTTTAGTGCAACACAAAACGGAACAGATTGTAGTAGAACTGTTCTTTGAAGCTCCTTGTAAATAAAAACTAACCTAATCTGTAGAATAGATACTTGCTAAATCAATCTTTACAATGGTTTTTAGGGTGGTTCATGATCATGATGAATAAAATTAAAAGTATCTTTTTAGTTTGACCTAGGGCAGAAAGCTGACGTGCTGATTAGCTTAAGACAAAATATTTTATGCTTTTTTATTGAAAATAAATCCTACAACTACATGTTTGCATTGTTCAGCTAAAAGTAGAGATTGAACAATGCAAATACATAAGGATTGAATAGGTTTAAACTTAAAGACGCAAATGCATTGATAAACTAATTGAAGGGATTGGTACAAATCCATGATCTCCAAGGTTGAATAGACTTGCAATATAAAGCTTGCAAATTTGGCACAAGGATTGAATAGGTTTAAACTTAAAGATGCAAATGCATTGATAAACTAATTGAAGGGATTGGTACAAATCCATGACTTCCAAGGTCAAATAGACTTGCAATATAAAGCTTGCAAATTTGGCACAAGGATTGAATAGGTTTAAACTTAAAGACGCAAATGCATTGATAAACTAATTGAAGGGATTGGTACAATCCATGATCTCCGAGGTCGAATAGACTTGCAATATAAAGCTTGCAAATTTGGTAGAAACAATTTATTCAACCTCAACAAACATAACAAAACTGTTCAATAGCCATTTAAAAGCAAGATATACATAATAAATTCTATTGAATGAATAATGAATTTTAGATTAACAATAACATTGAATAGCAATTGCAACTAGTAAGTGTAAGAATTACCATTAAAAAACTAAGTGCAAAATAATATTTATTTATAATGTTTACAAACCTATACATGAAAATAAATAAAACTAAGTGCTACTTCTACTCTAGAAATTGATTGCTTGTATGCAATTGAAGTTTTCTTATAAAATTCTATCCATTAAAATTAAAAGCATGCAACTGTTTTTGATAGATTAAGCAGGGAAGGGCCCTAATCCCAATTACAAAAAGTTAACTATAAAAGTTCAAAGAGATTAATGACAACTTAACTGGCCACCAGGCCAGACCAAAAACAGCTAACAGCAAAGAAACAACACTACAGAGATAGCACAGGAAAACACAAAAATAGACTAATAAAGATAATTCCAGTCTTTTTTTAGGAAATACGTCAACTCCTCCCAACAAGAAACCTCCAAAGTGCCTATTATACATAGGGTTTTCTTGATCTCGTAGGTCTTCTTATCAAACATTTGCACCTCTTTACCATCTATTCTATTTGCTTCACAGAGGTGTATTAAGGAATTATGTTTTTTGGTTTTGAAAACATGGTACCTTACTCATATTAGGTGCATGATTGTAATTCAAACTCAACAAAAGTATTCAACAACCTTATTTGTCCACCAAGATGGATGATTTCAAGAGTTCCATTCCATGATTGTGCAAACATTTAGAAAAGAGCGACAAAGATGACAAGACAAACAAATTGGAGAGGACCTGATCATGACTTGCACTTAATAAAACTATAGATGTTAGTTTTAAAATTGACACCATATGGAAATTTTGTATGTGTACACCAAGTATCTCAAGTAAAGAGGTCTCCATGTACAGGTTGGAAGATCTTAATCTTGAAGACAATCGTTACTCACTTGATGTCCCACTAACATTTGCTATATGACAATGTAGAGCCTACTCAAAACCTCCTTACTAAACTTAAAATCTTAGAAGAATTAAAATGTTAGATTTAACATAACCTGCAATGTGTTATGGATCATGTAGTTGATGTCGCCATTGTTGATTAATGATTTCTCATATAAGATGGTATTTGTTGTCAACAACACCCTCCTATTGGCTAAAATAGAGATTGACAATTTCGTGCATAAGAGATTTGAAGGAATAGCAATTTGGATAAATAACAATACACAATTCTAGGAATTGAAAAGCTTCTTTGCATGCAAAGTTACAACCTATGTAGATATATATGAATACAAAACTGATGTTATAATCTACTTTTGATTCAATTAATGAAATTACAAATAAGTAATGTAGAGACGAGGATAAAAAATTGAACAGTATTTTAGCAGCACAAGCGTAGTGTCAACTATCATTAAGAATTTCTTGTACTCAAAGCACTTATTTATAGGTTACAAAATACCCAGTTTTTGAGATTTAGGATAATAATTAAGCTATCCCAAAAAAATTGTTTTAAAGAAAAATACTTAGCTTCTAAAATGTAGGAATGAAAGAAATTTAAAGAAAAAACAATCCTAAACAAAGAATAGATACAATCTATAACTAAAGCACCTAAAAATAGGCCCTTAGCCCTCTATCCAATAATAGAACTTCTAAAAGAGCAATTGCAAAAAGTAGTTGTGGTAAAAAATAATAGTTTCATGCATGAACACCTTCTTTATGCTTTTTGATGTAGCATCTACTCTGAAACAGTTGGATTCTCCAAAGAATTCCAAAAGCCTAACCAACAATCAATTGATAATTTCACAAAACAATTTTGCTGACAATTGATGCCCTTTGTAAAAACTATACAATTTAGTGCTTTGAGTTTGAACCCTATGTCCTGTTGTGGATGATATGAAATTTTCACCAACCTCAACCGCTTTGATCCAACCTACAAATTGCAAATACTTCCTAGGGTTTTGACAATGCAAAAAAAAACAATCAAATATGCAGAAATTTGTAATAAAGATGGTTGCAACCATAGTTGAAAAACTTGGACTTGGCAATTACTCGGCAAGCCCAAATTTTTTTAAAAGTCGGGATTCTGCAAAAACTTGGCAAATTTATTGTAACATTGGAACATACATAAATTTTTAAAATATTCTTCAAAACCACATATATTATTGAATTTGTAGAACATATTACTGATTTTCATCGTATTTAAATCAAAATTAAAGTTTAATACATATCATAGACCAAAAAACGAGTTCAACCTCTGAATACATATGAACTTCAAGTTTCAATATCAATAAAAATTACAAATCATAAATTTCATCTATGACTATAACTCAAAAAAGCCTGTTGTCAATGTGTGAGTGTTGTGGAAGTGGATGGTATAGCTGCAATATTCTCAACATGAGCCTCAATAGATGCCGCATCCATAGTGGTGGGATCAAGTTGTGTATGGAACATTCATTTCGAAATGTGCAGATTACTGCATTACAAGATCAATAGTGTTTTCAAATTTTTTATATCATTTGTACTCAACATTTCAAACAAAACAATAAGTTTAATATGCTTTATTTATAAAGGAGCCAAATTTCTCATATGATCCTCCTTTTCCACTAGACATAATGTAACTCATAAATGTAAAACTCACAAAGTACTTGCAAAACTTGCAAGAGTTACTATGAGATTATTTTTTATTTTGAATCAAATATTTTATTTCATTTTGAATCATATAATAACAAATTTAGATTGAATCTGTAAATTTACCAAGAAACACTTAATAAATGCTAATTGAAAACGAAATAAATTAGTGTAAAATATAGTGTTCCACAGGGTTTCGGGGACGGGGATGGGGGGACGGCAGGGGATTTGTTTCGGGGACGCGGGGACAGCAAATCTAAGTTTGGGGGAGGGTGGGGCGGAGACGGTGGGGGGACGACGGCAAGGGGCGACAAGGTTCTGAAATACATATAGTACTTGAAAAAATAGTTATAAAAAGATGTATAAGAATTATATATCTTGGAGACAACTACAAGTCCCCTAGATGTCTTGAGGACACCCCAGCATCCTCCAAGTCCTAGTGGCATCTTGGAGACATCGACACTGGTGGTGGGATGCTGGCACTGGTAGTGGGCTAGTGGGGGGACGTCCCCCCCAAGTCCTCAAGTCTCCGAGACGTCCCCGTCTAGGAAACGCGAGTTTTTTGGGGGGGGGGGATGCATCCCCGTGGAACACTGGTAAAATATATTTTTTGATCATTGTGTGAAAATTTTCCTCTCATATAAAGTTTTCAGTCAGCATCTTTTAAGTGTTTTGGCAAACTGCAAAGCTTTGGAATTCATAAATGAGAAGTAAACAAAAGGATTGGTGGCTTTCAGCTAGATGGTTTTTTAAAAGCTGTATTGTAATTTGTAAACATGATAATTGATAATTTGATATTAATTGGAAGCTTGCATAATAAAAGATTTTATTTTTGTTTGGCATTCAATCTAATGATTCTGCGACACTAATTTCAGTCATTCTTTGACTTCTAGATTGATGTACCTTTAAAATTTTGAACTATGAAATTTCTAGATTTTCTAGTCACACTCATATGCAAGGGCCGAGCAGATAAAAGGCAAAGAAAACCTTTGTATTCACATGCCTTAAGTCACATTCTGTCGTGTGCTTGAAGTCACCAGTCATTCCCAATTGCATCCCAAAAATGCTAAAATCACAGTAACTTTTTAACTTTGGGCAGAAAAAATGATTTTATACTGACTTGGTGAGTTTATCTAAAAAATCCACCGCAAGTTTATGAAAATCTGGCGGTGAGTTACTCACCACCATTTCTGACTCATGAGTACTTTGCAAGCCATTTTTCTCCATGCAAATTCAGATGCTTTACTGTGTTTAGATAGTACTTATTCTTCTATATTGTGTTAGTTTACCACCAACAAGAATCATTTGTAGTTTTTGATTGTGTTTATGGTTTTATCTAATGTTATTGGATTTGTCCAGAACTGCATCCATTTCTAGATCAAACAAGAATGGGAGTGGGAGTGGGGCCTAGTATCCGAACAAGACAGCCAGGGTACGCCCTTGCCATCATGTGACATACCTGTCATGATAGAATAAAGCAACTTAGCTCAAAAAAAGGATTGGTGTGCAAACAAAGATGGAAAGAAATGAGGCCAAAAGCTAGAATACCTGTTGGAGACTAGAACCATGAGTTAAAATTGAACGATGTTGTGAAAAGACAACCTTGGACAAATTGTGGAGTGTTTAAACTTAAAGTATGGAAAGTGAGAAAATTTTACTATTTGCCAAGTCTGAATTTTTTTGAGGCACCACTAGCAATGTTTAATCAAACTAAATCATGTGGATGGAAAAACAATGGGCATGATGAATGTAAAGTGATAAAATTTTACTATTTAATGTAAAGTGAGAATTACCAAGTCTGAAATTTTTTTAGGCACCAATAGCAATGTGTTATCCAACTAAATCATGTGGAGGGGAAAACAATGGGCATGATGGACGTACCCACCCACAAGGTACTTGGGGTGGTAGGAATGTGCTCTAGCCATCTTGTGATGTACCCATACCTATCGTGATAGACTAAAGCAACTTAGCTCAAAGAAAGAACTCATGTGCAAACAAAGATAGAAAGAAATGAGGCCAAAAGAATAGAAGACTTGTTGGAGACCAAAATCATGAGTCAAAATTGAACAATGTTGGGAAAAGACAACCTTGAACAAATTGTGTAGCCTTTATACTTAAAGTATGGAAAGTGAGGAAATCTTACTATCTGCCAAATCTGAAATTTTTCAAGGCATCACCAGCAATGTTAATTAAACTAAATTGTGTGGATGCAAAAGCAATGGGCATGATGCCTATTGGAAATTCTAACTAATATTTATTTTTATTAGATTGTTACAAAGTATAAATAAATTACTAGATGGCATAATTAAAATAGTAAATTTAGCCGATTTAATGATTGTCTCATATTTCACAAAGATAATTTATCTTTCTCTAAAAGGTTGTGTAGTAAATACAATGTTTTGGGTCTCAAAACATTGATGTTAGATAGACAATTTAAATTATTAAAAAGCATTTAATGAATTATGAATTGACATATAGATATATGATATAACATTGAATGAATTATGAAATGTATTTCCAATTTTGTTACTTTTAGTATCAAGTATCAAATATATTTTATATTCTGTATATATATATATATATAGTTGTACCCGTACCTGGGATTTTTTTTGCCATACTGGTGTACCTGAACCCTATCCCATACCAGAACTGACAACATAGGCTTTATCACTTCAGGGGGGCTTAAGTTAGCATATTCTTTGGCATAAAATAGGAATCTTTCGTTGCTGAGCTATTTTGAATAACAACCTCAACAATTTTTTTAGCAAGCTGTCTTATAAGCTATGTACATTCTCCTTTATGGCCGTCCATTGATACAAGAAACTGGAGACTGAAAGTGCATGTGAAAGAAATATTATGATTAAATTTGTTAGAATTCAGATATGGTTGGATGTCCTTGTAAAAGGTTTTTAAATTTGTACTTTGTTGCAATTATTTTCTTGTCTTCTACATGGTTAACTTTTGGACATACACAATATATCAATCTCAATAATCTTCATAATTTTTTGAATTTAACTGCCATGGTTGTGATGTATAGTTTTCTAATTGATAACAAATTATATTTAATTTGATGCATTCCTTATAATTATGCATTGAACATTGAGGTGTAATAAATTGCTTTTTCTTGTAGTATATAGAGCATCTAGGAAGGATCGCTTCATTTGAACAAAATGGGAAGGAGGGATGCCTACGTTTGCTGTCTCATATTTTTTCAATTCATGTTTCTCACCTCACTACAGGTTTTATACTCTCCATCCCTACCTATTTGAGAAGAGAGAAATTGAAGGAAAATAAAGAAGATTTTTCATATTTCTGTTGTAAAATTTTCTAGAATAAAAGCTTATGATTATTGTCTTTTCTTTTGAAGAAAGTTCCACAGTCAAAGAACGTATATAGTAGTTACATGAAGTATATTATATTGTTTCAGAAGATAAATGTAAAAAGTGCTCAACATTATGATTTTCAATGTAACTTATTTTAAAATCTAAGAAACTAAAATTTCTACTTCGATAAAGAAAACTAGTAACCTTTGAATTGTGCCCAAGAAGATGTAGTTGAGGAGTGTTGAAATTTGTAGACAATACATAATAATGAACTCTTTTTGCTTGTGAAATGAGGGATCCTAAGACTGTTAGATGCTGTAAGTTCCCCAGCTAGGAATTTTTATATATTTTGATTTTTATGTAATTTTCTGTTTTTTGATGCAAAACCACTGAAACAGCAAAACAAAATGAAACTTCTGGAAACTTGTTATCAAAACCCTCTATGGCTAGAAAACAACTCCAACTTCACCCAAACTAGCAAAATACAACATGTAGATGATAGTAACCCAAATGAAAGTGTTGGACCGCTGGTTATGGTCTGGTGTGAAATGGGCAGCTAACTTAACATCCTTTACACTCAGATTTGAGTATTCAATGCTCACAAACTTCAAATACAAGTGCTGATATGACTAGATAAATGAATTAACATTCCTATGCCAACAAACATTCAAGAATGGAACCGTAGGGTATTAAACCTGCACAGATCTGAATTAAGCATTAATTAATCACTTTCAAAATACTTTTATTAGATTTGCAAAGTGCTGGAGCAACTTGCACTGACTGATGTACACAATTTCAAACTTGTAATAATTGCATTTGAATTGAAATGATGAATCTACAGATGTAGGAGACCTGTATGGTGAAATTAGGTAAGTTTCTTGGCTGGATCTGATTGAAGAAGCACTGTAGTAGCAACAATGGTGAGGCAGATGATCTAGGGAGGTCATGTGGCAGCTAGGAACAGTCAATTAGAGGTTGTGCAACAGTCCTAGGCCTTCCAAAATTTTGATATTGATAACAGTCAATAAAATGTGTGTGCAAACACCCAAAGTGCTGTTGTAACCTCCTCCAATGCTGGTACACCCAAATATGGCTCAGAAACTAATAAAAACAGCAATAGTTAGGCCAGATCTTCCCTCCCAAGCAATGGTGTTGCCAAGGAAAGTGACTGGAAATGTTGTGGTGATAATAAATGATGACAAACCCTCTTTAGAAACCCTCCGAAGCGATGGCGCTGTCACTAGATATGCGAGATATGATGAAGAATCATTCCCCAAAAATGTTGATTTCATTGTAGTGACACTGTATCATCAACATGTAAACTTGGAACTTGGCCAAAAATGTCGATTTCACTAGAGCAACAATAGAATGTGTCCAAAAGTCTCAGATGGTTAGGGTTTTCAGTCTTTATTTTGAGCAAGTGTTTAGAAATATAATTGAAGCATAATCAGAAGTGGTCCACAAAAGTTATATGATAAGTTTTGTTGTTGTCAAAATTTGCAAATTGCTTGACAGGCATGCACCTGAAATAATGGAGTCATATTCCAAGATTCAAAAGTTCACCATTACACACATAAGTATGTACCTATAATCAAGAGGGATATATTTTCATATTAGAAGTCTTTGATTACACATACCAACGTGTGCTAGTATACAGAGGTGTAAGTTTCCAGAAACAAAAATTCTGTGAGTGCACTGTGAAGTGTGCACCATACAAGGGGAAAACAGATATTGAAGTGATCCCCACTGGTATAAAGAGAGAATAGAAGTTTGAAGTTTGGAAATTGGCACCATAGTTCATTGGTGCATGCTAGGTAATAGAGAAGCGGTTTTTTTTTTTTGGAAAGTTGCAGGCAGGTATGAAAGTGTGCTATATAAGGAGCTAAACTCACCGATGAAGGTAGAAGCACATGCCCAGGAACAGAAAAATCTGTTTTTGCCAAGTTAAAATCATGCCCTTGTTGATTGTCATGCACCTTTGTATAGGGCCAATTGAATTATGTGTGAAAGATTGCGATTGGTGTTCATAGGTGCATTTTTCCATGCAGAGATGTGATTTTTCAAAGGCAGAACTCAGCTAGTTATAGAAGTGCTCTATTTGGTGAAGGAAATAAGTTTTTTAAAAGCCGAAAAGGAAGGCAGAAAAATAAGAAATTATATAGTCAAGTATGGAAGGGCTGAAAATAGCTTGTTCATTCCATTCAACTTTCATTGCTTAATACTTCTAAAACTTGACTAGGTCAGATCCATAGTGAGGGCTTGAACTTCAGTCTTGCAGCAATTTCCATTGATGTGCTATCTGCAGCAGCACCTATGTCAGAATTGCAGATCCTGTAATGTCCCCATTTTGGCCATACGCTCTTCATTTGGATTTAGCCTATTTCCGGAAATCCGTAGGCTACTCAGATGTGCAAATTTAGGGTTTCCACTTTCAGTAAGTCTTGCTTCCATCTCAATTCAGCTTTCTGTTGGTTTTGAGGTGAACTTACTATTTTTGGCATTGGCTATTTTTAGTAAGTCTAATTTTGGCAATGGCATCATCAACAATTCAACTCAGGTCATCATGCTATTTTTGGCAATCCATTAGTTTCAGTATTGGCGTTGGGTTTGGTTATCTCCTTGGGCTGAGTTTTATACTTAGTCAATTTCATGTTTTTCAGTTGTACCCCATGCCTAGGAGTGATAACTTCATGTTGTTTTAAAGAGGGGACAATTAAGGGGTCATGTGAGCATTTAATTATTTAATAAATGCTTTATTATTGCAATATAAAGTTGGACGCCTAAAGGAGGATGAGTAATGTTTTATTATTTCAAAAAAAAAGTAAAGGCTTAAAGGTGGCGTCCCTTTTGGAAGTTGAAGTGATTCGACTTCTTGGAATTTGAAGTGTTTCATTTGCCAATTGAAACTTATATATTGTTGTTTTGTGAAGAGCTGGTGATGTTATGTTTTGGAAAGCAAAGTTATGCTACTGGTTTGAAATCCAGAATCCGGCTAAGGGAAAGCTTAGCAAGTTTACTCCATTCTTCGGGCCTGAAACTATGGTTCTCTAGATGGTCTATTGGGAGTGTGCTTCATCCAAAAGTACATATTGAGCATTATTGTGGAGTTTTGGTGAGATATTTCCAATTTTCATGTTCCTGGTTATTATTTGGCTGAGGGAGATTTTTATATACAGCTTTTTGTGTGATTTAGTTTTGATTCTGGGTGTTGGTCCTATCAATTCCTTGACTATTGGCGACCCCTTTTGGAGAGTTTCAGAATTTTTAATGAAGTGCAGATTTTTATCTAAAGAAATCGCCCCCTTTGGAGGCCGTACCACTTGCAGAGGGCTTTGGAGTTGGAACAAAAATTATCTAATGAGTTTTGATGCAGATTTTGTATGGTGAATTGGGCGCCTACCTTCTAGAGAGCCATTGCATTTTGTTTCAATCAATTCGGAGGTATATTGATAAAGTTGTGAGCATTTGTTTGGTTTTTCTAATTGCTGATAGACATTTCCAAATTGCAAATTTATATATCAAATTGTTATAGTTTTCTGATTTTGGCTTCTAGCATCATTATTTGAGAGGTTTTTCATTGAAGAAACCATCCTTTAATTGTATATTGTAATGATGGTAAAAACACTTGAAAATTGCAGTTATTTTTCATTGTAAAACTGAAAACAGTAGTATTGTTTCAGTTCTTTAATTTGCTGCATTTTCTTGTAATTAATTCACATCATTGTAACCCCTGGATGGTTTACCGCCAGTGTGGATAAAGAACATTCTAGAAGCTTATCTCTTTTATTTGCAGCTATTTCTATTCATTGTAAAGTTAGTTAGTAGTACTAACGGCTATTTCATTTTATTGCGGCAATTTATACTTGATTACACTCCCACAATTGAGTGGTTGAGTTTTAGAATAAACATCTTTCTTGTTTGTAAATTCGCCCCACAAAATAAGTGGTTGTGTGGACTGTTTTCCCCCCATGAAATAAGTGGAAGAGAGGATTTAATGGCTGGCTTGCCGCCTTAATAATGTAATAATCTCACCCACTAAATAAGTGGAGTATTCCCACTGTTTGTGGATGCCTGCATCAGCAGATGAATTGTACTTTCAGTTCAGTTTATACCTAATGATCCTCTGACCATATGCTATCACCTCGCTCACATTGGGATCTTGGTGAACATTCTTGGTTAGAGTTACTTTCCATGCTGATTTGCATTTGGAGCTAACGCTAATCAGTGGTTTGATGCTGGTTTGTGTGTCTAATTTTGGGGAAAAAAGTTAAGGGGAATATTTCAGATCCACAGCAGCACTTTCAGTCATTTTGGTTGCTTTTGAAGATCAAATTTAGTCATTCAGTGACCTACAGTAGGGGTATTTATCATATTGGCAATGTACACCAGTTATTTCTTTGGGATTTCAAGAGGTTTTTCTCATTTAAATATCAGATAATAGAATGTATCCAAAACACAGTGAGCAAATTTTGAGTACACAGAGACATTGCATCCTTGTTTAAGCGTATTTGATCAAGGGTCTGCAGATTTTGATTAATGAGGAGGGATTTCTTAATTTTCATAAGGCTTCACATCCCCAAAAAACAGATTTTCGTATGTGTTGAGTGCCTAAGGTCTTAAAGAGATTTTTCAGTCCTTATATTGTTGTTTTGCCATAATAGCAAGCTTACAAATGGATATCAGAATATGGTGAAGATCATATTGGAGTTTCCAGTGTTGTAACAGTCCTCATGGGGTTTCATTCATCACAAGGTCAAATGGTAAGAAGTTGTCATTTCTTTGATTCTTCATCCAAAGTGTTTCAAGGTCAATAATTTGATTTCATCAAAGGAGATTGCTTGAACAAGTTTGCTGTTACAAAGTTTGCAGAGGAAGGATAAATATTAGAGTTTTTAGATCATTCAATATGGTGTATTTTCAGCTACAATTTGGAGTGAAGGTCAGTAGAATTAGGGTGAAATCAGATTTGAGATACCAAGATGTCGGGTGAATTTTTAGAGTTTCAGTGCATCTCTAGAGGGTTCACCGTATTAAGAACAAGAAACTTTGTTAGAGTCATCATCCAGAGCCAACTATCTAAATTGACTCTCTTTAGCTGAGATAAATATAGATTGTACTGTTTTTAGTTATCATTATTTTTGAGAAAATGGACATATTTTCAGAAGATCTATTGTTAGTTTGTAGTTATCCTTATCAAGAATTTATTTGAAGATTGCTTGAGTTAGGTTTTAGTATTTGTGGATGAAATTATGTAAATAAGCTTGCTTTGCATGCAACCAAACTATTGTCAACATAGAAGTTGTTGTTAGATTTTTATTTATTTTTCATGCAATATTTTGTAAACTCTTATAAATAAGCGATCTAGGCATTTGTGTTATTGTGCTTTTATGAGTTGAAAATTGCTTAACATTTACAAAAATCTTTGTATTGCATTCGCTGTTAGTTGTTTGTTGCAGCTTGAATGCGACTACATGGTATTTAATATATAACATCTTGTGTATGTGTGCTAAGGTAAATTAAATTGCTTTTAACAAGTTTGCAAGCTTAGTATTTCAAGTTATCTCAAACTTGGAGATTGCGGCTTTGTATGTTATTCCTCAATTCAATTTATCAACGTGTTTGTGTCCTTGTGTCAAATCAATTTATTTTTTGTGTTTACTCTTTATCTTTTTAGTCTCTACTTTTAGCTAGAAAGAGTGAACACCTTTTAGGTTGTTTATTTTCAATTAAAAAGCAAAGAAACCTCTTGCCTTGTGCACTAGCTTGAGAACCAAAAAGATAGGTTTTATTTTAAGTTTGTTTGTATTGCAAGCTCAAAGACACACCTTTTGTTTTGTTCATCATGCGTTGAACACCCTAGAAAACACACATATACAAATTGTAAATAGAAAGTACATATGGTTCAAACAAGGGTTTTAGGTTTTATTTTTATCATAGGGAGCTTACTCTTCTAATTCAAAGAGTTGTTCTACCATGCATTTGTTCTATTTTGAGTCGCACTAAAAGTTGATAATTAAAATGCCAACACTCCTTAAAGCTGTTGTTCCCTCCTTATTTTCCTACAACTGTGCCCTTTTGTTGTGCGCTCTTCATTCTACTATGTACTTTCTTTGTTGATGCAACATTCCTTGCTTGCTGCTATGTAGTCCTTGTCTTGTACTTTATTCTCTTTCACACCCTCTAAACCTGCTGTTATGCACCCTTCCACTTATTTTCATTGAGATAAATCATAATATAGAGGATTAGACAATGAAGCTGCCTGTCTAGTCACCACTTTTTCTTGGTCTGAGAGTTACCACTTGACTCCTTCCATCATTTACATGATTATCTCTTTATGTTTTTTTCTTTCACTTCAAACAATTGGCAAATTGGAGCATATCCTTTGACCAACAAAACACATTCGAAACTCACGAGTCCATGAGAACATGACAACCTCTATTTTTCAATACTCTATGTGGCTCTAATGCCACATAAAGGAATGGAGAAGGTCCATTTATCTCTGGTCAGCGAGAAAATTTTATTGAACAAAAGAAGAAATTATACTGGTTGTTCATAGGAAGTTTACCCATTTAAAAAATATTACATTGCATGAGGATGGCAACCCGTAGAAAGCCAACCTTCACAACCTGTGATATTTGTCTTCCATTCTAAAATCTTATTTTTCACTAAGCTGTTAGGCAAGTGAATTTCAGGAAGTTTAGACATCTTAGAGTACAATAAGCCACATTAAGGAATGGAGAAGGTCCATTTATCTCTGGTGAGCGAGAAAATTTTATTGAACAAAAGAAGAAATTATACTGGGTGTTCATAGGAAGTTTACCCATTTAAAAAATATTACATTGCATGAGGATGGCAACCCGTAGAAAGCCAACCTTCACAACCTGTGGTATTTGTCTTCCATTCTAAAATCTTATTTTTCACTAAGCTGTTAGGCAAGTGAATTTCAGGAAGTTTAGACATCTTAGAGTACAATAAAAATATCACACTGAGTTTGGATCATAGCAAGTATGTAGGATATTTGATTCAAAACAAAGCTAGTTTCAATTTTAGACATCAATAATGTTTCATAAATTGTGAGGCAAGCATTTCATCTAAAGCACCTTCAAATTAGGAATTTAGAGAGATAGGAAAAACGAGACTTGAGAATTGAAGAGAAATGTGAAAGGTAATGATAGTTGGCTCTCAATGGATTGTTTTTGATAAGAAAGCAGGGTTTTGAAAGGGCCCTGACCCTTGAACAATGAGAAAGAGCATTAAGCACATCCAGACATCAAAGAACAACCAAGCAGAACTACGAAAAGACTACAGAAAACAAAGCATTACAAAGCTTGAAACACCACCCAACCAGCACTAAGTCATGGTGGTTTAAAAAATTGTTTCAAAGACTTTTGCTGTATTGTAATACAAGGATTCATCTCCACAAATCTTTTCTTCTTTTTTTTACAGGGAGAAAACACAAGACCACTTACAGATTCAATTTCCAACCCCGAAGTTTCAACAGAGGAGTCCAATATCGGTAAAGAGGAATTCCCATTAAAAACTTCATTCTGAAACTCTTCGAAGGGAGTATTGTAATCCTCCACAAAAGCTGGCATCTTTTCCTTTTTCTTTCAAACTAAGTGCTGTTTCTTAATACTCAAGCAAGTAGTGGAGGCATGACCCACTTTACCACAAGAATGGCAAATAACCGGAGAGTCTTCATATTCAATCTTCTGCTCTCTATTGTATTGTTATCCTCCTGCAATTGACTTTTTTAAATGGATAGACTACCTATGGACACCCACTATAATTTCTTCTAATCAATAAAATTTTCTTGCCAATTGGAGTTTGGGAGACCTCCAATTCCTTAAGCATATATCTTTTATGGGTTTGTTTTGAATACTCATTTTTCTAGATTACAAGTTTCTAAAGGTTTTTTGTGAGAACCTAACCCTTATGTAAAGTAAAAATTTCTTTAATTTTACATCAACTAGTAAAGATAACGAGTAACAAAGCCATTGCAATAAAATTTGTCTTTTCTTTTATTGATAATTCAAATACAATTACAACATATTTCAACATGAAATACTTTTTCTTTTATTGATAATTCAAATACAATTACATCAGAGTATGAAAGCATATAATTGCATGCAGAGCTCATGGAGCTTTTAAACAAATAGTAGTAAGACGGTCCAAGTTCCTTTCCTTTCAAATCTTGGTGTCTTCCGTCACCTGCTGTGGAGGAGAAGCATCACTTAGGCACTTTTTTGCCAACCACAGACTCTTAATGTGGTCCCCCACATATCTACCATTCAGTAGATGGCCCTTCCCTTTGAACGAAGAGATTGGTAGAGTATCCGATAACGACAACCAACTAAGCATAGTGTTGTGTCCTACACAACTAGAACTTGCTATTTCACAATCCCGAACTAGCATGCAATAATGGATCACGATGAACTAACAGTGTAGTCTCAAGCATCAGACAGTCTAAGTGGATGTTGTACATTGCACTACTTTGGCCAAAGTGTTCTCATTCAGTACTTTGAATGAAGTCATCTATCATAAACACTACTCAGGGCTGATTCAACTTAAGGCTATCTTACACTACGCATAGGTGTGGTCCTTCACTGGATAATTTGTCATCCCAAACTAACCTACAACAATCTAGTCTACTAGTAAATTACACAAGCTAGGTATATCCTTCAATGGATAGTCCGTCATCCCAGATAACCTACCTTCAAACAATCTACTTACAAATAAGTATATTAAACCATCTCCCATACTGGATGACCTCTCCTAGGAGTAAACACAAGCTTTCCTAGTTAACTTAATAACTTAGCTGGTGTACTTCAATGACCCTTTTCACTTAATCAAGCCTATTAGATTAATATCTAAAGCAAACAACATTCTCCTATTAGGGAGATTATTACAAACAAGTAAAACATAGTTAGAAGTGCTTCATTTTCCTTTTTCTAAAAGATAGTATTTATTCTTCCTATGCACAAACAAAAATACTTTTTCAAACAGCATAGAAGTTTTAATAAAAGAATAGTAGAAGAATATCCCATGCTTGTGAACTTTTCCCAATTGAAGAAAGAGCTGCCTTTACTTCTAGCTCAGTCCAGTTTCCAGTTTCTCCATATGATGATTTCCTTACAAGATTTCCCCTTTTTCCACTCACAAAATACAGTAGATGAACTAACGTATTCCTTGGGTAGAATACGTTTTACTCCAAATGTAAACAACTCTCTTAGAAATATGAATACTGCTGAATACTAATGACACCTAGAAATATGAAAATAGACTATATCAATTGCCACTCAGAAATTTGTTGAATGGCTATAGATAATGTCACGCAGAAAATATGAAGATTGTCTGTAGATAATACTACTTAGAAATATACGCTTATGGCAACAACATAGACTGTTAATCCCAAACTGGGAGTGAATGCAGAATACGTATGAGTGAATTCTGCTTGCACACAATGAATAATAATGGAATGATATCTCTGAATGAAGGTGAATGCTAAACAATGAGTGAATGCGTATGAGTGAATTCTCAACAAAAGGTAAGTGAATGCTCAACAAAAAGTAAGTGTCAACAATGAAGGTTGGGCAGCTATTTATAGAGCCCCAGCCCCAACGATTTCCTTCTAAAAAGGCATGTGGTTTGCCACCTTTGAAATATGAAATATTCAACCCAGTATGTGGCACATTTTCTCTCCCTTAATTTCAACATGGTGAGTCGGCCTTTAGTAATTGACAGCAAAATGGAGACTAATTCCATTGCACATGGTGAATCTAAATCAATTGACACCTACAGGTTCATTTCCCAAATGTGGCGCCAATTTCATACTATGGCGGGTAAGATAATCACAGAGAAAAATTCATTTGATGATTAATGCACACATAGCCTATCAACCAGGTTGAATCGATAGAGCTCTCAGCTGCGTTGTACTTTGCCATAGACTTGGTCACTAATCAAATGCTTCAGTGTTTTGCGTGCATAATACCAGGGCACGCGACTTCTTCAAGCGCCATTTGTTTCATATTTTGATTGCCATTGCATATTGGTATATCATATCGATTCAAATATTAATTTGTTTCCATGCTAAAATGTTAAGCTATAGAAATATTTCGATTTCCATAAGATTGGATAATAAAGTATTTCAATTTCCATTGTCAAATGATAAATATTTCAATTTATTCGATTTCCATGGTTTGATGATTAATATTCAATTGAATATGAAATAATCTGATTCCCATAGTTGAGAGATTAATATTAAATCAATATGGGAAATAATTTGATTTCCAATTATGGGAGTTTAATATTAAATATATATATATATATATATATATATCCCATTGTAAACATATCGTAAGCCAATCAACATATCCAATATGTATATGTAAATTCATCAGGCAGTAATAATATAATATTTTTAATATCCACAAAATATAGGTTGTGTGCATATATACATGTATATACCTGTATATATACCTCTATGTACATGTATGTGTAGGTATACCATATCGATGCATCCGTATGAGCATATCCATTTGCCAAGATACGCTTGTATCGATATGCTAAGTTACCGGTTCGGTTTTGGGTTCGGGTTCAGGTTCGAGAACCCGGTTCGCCGGTTCGGGAAATTTTTTTTTGGGGTTTGGGTTCGTTTTGGGTTCGGTAATACAAAAACATATAAAAATCAGAAATATATACATATTTGCAGCAGTATTTAAGTTCAGAATACACCACCATATTAATAGTCAAATAACATAGCAAAAATACACCACCACTTTATACTCAAAAGTCAAATGTCATGATATAGAATTATAAATTAAAGTTCAAACTTCAAACATAAAAATGCCAAGTGTTTACAATGTCAATCTGAATCATATGGGTCATCAAAAAAAGCAGCATCATTAGCAACATTAGATGCTACATTTTGTGTAGAACCACAAAGAGCATTAGTGGCACTCGCACAAGCACTGCCACTAGCACCGACACTAGCACTGACACTACCACTCTCATGCTCAGTAGTTGCTTCAGGCTGATAGTCATCATCAATATCAAGTGCAGCTAAGTGACTTGTGGAAGCATCCAAGTCAAGCTGCTCTGGCTCAATATCCCACCTCCTTGTGTCTCCTTCTTTGTAGGAACTATGTTTGTGTGTAAGGAGGCGCAAGTTTGAATGCACATACACCAAGTCCTCAGCCTTTTTTGAATGTAGCCTATTGCGTTTTATTGAGTGGATGAAGGAGTATGTGCTCCAATTCCTCTCAGAAGAGGATGAACTAGCAACCTATTAAGACCAAATTAAATTAATAAATAGTTAAGAGTTACAAAAATTAACTAAACAAAATTATTAATTAAAATTTAAAATTAAAATTACAAATATAAATTATAAAACTTACTTGGGATAAAACTTTTATTGCAATAGGTTGGAGGTGCATGTATTCTTGCCCATGGAAGTACCACCAACTATGAGCAGCCACCCTACACTTGTCTCGAAGAGCATCCATATTCTGATCAACACTCCCAGAGCATGCAAAAGCCATAAACTCAGCCCTCACTCGATCACGTTGGTCACGATCACTGAAGATTCTACGAATTGCTGCCTTGTACCCTTGGGCCACTTCACCATCCCTATATGGAGCAACTCTTGATGAAGTAGAAAGTATCTCAGGGCTATAATATTTGGGACTCAATGCAAAAGTGAGAAGATGCAAGGGAGTGGTCATTTTGTTCCATCTATCAACCATGATTTCCTGTAGCTCTTTGAAGAATTTTTCTTCAGGATCTTCCTCTTTTGCATTGATGATGGATCTCATCTTCTCAATCATTGAGTCGATACCATCATATACTTCGCCCAAACAAGGTCTATCCAAGTCAGTGTAACGGATCATGCTCAGTATGGGCTCGGTGAAACTGACGAGATACTCAACACGATCCCACCAACCATCATCTAGGATCCTTTGCTTGATCCTATTTGCCCTTTCATTGCTAGATTGCCTCCATACAACCCAATTAGGGCTGATTACCATGGCACATAGTGCCTCACGAACCTTTATAAGTCGTCTCAACACAATTGTGTTGGAGGCAAAACGGGTCTCGACAACCTGTTTGAAAATCAAAATTAAAATTAAAATATAATTTAAATATACAAAATCAAAATTTAAAAATTAAAATTAAAAGAAAATTCAAAAATTTAAAAATATTGAGAATTAACTTACCTTCAACAACTCCAATTTAGAGAATTGTCTAAATATTCCTTGCGTCATATGGTGGTTGGTGACAAACATTTGGATGTCTTCGCCCTCGGCATACACCTGTTTGATCCATTCAATTTTGGATCCAATTTTTTGTAGCATTAGATTGAGGGAGTGGACAGCACAAGGTGTCCAAAAAATGTGTGGATACTTCTCCTCAACCAATAACCCAGCAGCCCTACAATTTTTGGCATTGTCGGTTACAACTTGCACAACATTTTGATGGCCCACTTCTTCAATAGCTTGGCAAAGGATGTCAGCAATAAATGGACCATCTTTCACCTGTCCTTCACAATCCACTGCTCTCAAAAACATTGCCCCTTTAGGGGACACAGCAATAACATTGATCAATGGGCGATTTCTTGCATCTTTCCATCCATCAGAAACTATGGTCACCCCTGTTTCGATCCACGAATCCCTTATGGGCTTCAAAGAGTCTGCTACATGTTTCACCTCTTTCTCCAATAAGGTGCAACGCACCTTCTCAAAACCTGGGCCCTTATACCCCTTTGGAGCCTCATTAATAGATTTCACCATTTTTTGCCAATATGGTGAACGAACAACATTGAATGCCAATCCATTGGCATAGACACATCTTGCTATGTCTTGATCAGCAATCTCTCTTGCCTCATTCTGAAATGAAGCTTCCAACGGTCCCTTAGATCTTTTATTTGAAGAGGGCATGGTTTGCTCTTGAGGGATGTCCATAAATGGATGGCTTTCTGTAGGTGGAAAATAAGGAGGTGGTGTAGGGGGTTTCATGGATCGAGATCCTTTCTTCAAAGGATGGCTTGTTTTACCACCGGTTGTTTTTTGGTCTGCCTTTTCTTGCTCAGCAATATATTTCAACACTATCTGTTCTGGAATGCCTGCGTTGTCTTCACCTGGACAATTTTTGATGCCTGTTTCAAGGATCCCGCACAAGTGTCCTTTTACTCGACTGTATGAGCTCGAATATTGAACATTGCAATGACTACAAATCCAAACATATCCTCCACCACCTGGAAGTTGCTGAACCATTTCTACATATTTCCAAAGGGGAGAGGCTGGGTTTATTTTGAAATGAGATTGGATTGAGCCTGAGGAGGTACCGGTTGCCATTGTAATACGGAATAGTGAATACCTAAGGCACAACATATTGAAATTTTGGTATTGATTCATTGAATTTGAAACTAAAAGACTTAATTAATTTCAAAAAAATGAAAAAATTGAACATGTGTTATAGACATTTAGAAGAATGAAAAGTAAAACAAAACAATAATTAAAAAGCAAAACAAAAGAGTTGAAGTTCACTTGTGAAAAAAAATGTAAAAAAAATAATCAAAAAACTTCAAAAAACCTACCTCTTTTGAAGAAATCTTGCTCTACGATCTTCTTAGCAACGAATAGACACTTGCAAGTGCTTAGGAATAGCACAACAATCAACTTTGAACAATCTACGATCAGCCTTCAAGTCTATTCCAGCTTGTGCAAGCAAAAGAGAAAGTTCAGCAATGGAGGCAAAAAATCCTTTTTTCTCATTCACAAATTGGTAAATGAGTTTCACTTTACCTATTTCATGTTTTTGAGCAAGTATTAGGGTTAGAAATAATAAAAAAGTCCCTAAAAGTCAAAAGCGAGTCAAAAAAGTCTTTAAAAAATGAAAAAAAAATTGGAAAAACGCGCCCGGGCGCGGAATAGAACCCGGGTTCAAACCGGGTTCGAAATTTTCGAACCCTGTCCGGACCCACAGTCATAGGTCTGGACCTTGGCCGAACCCACAGTCCAAAATACGGACCCAGGGCAAATTTCTTCGAACCGGACCCGAATCGAACCCGGGGCCTTCTTGAGTGAATCCGGTAACTTAGTCGATATGTATATACATATGGATACGTGTATATACTATATATATGTATATATGTCCACTCCCTATTCACTTACATCCATTTACATCCATTTACGTTACCATCATAATGATCGTAATACCACAAGACAGATACACAGATAAACATCACTCACAAAAGCATACAGAAGTAGACAAGACTCCTTATCCAATATACAAGCTACGGATGACTTACCTATAACCAACATAACTGACTCAGTTCACTCAATCTAAGGTGATGTGTGTGTATGCTTAGATAGTTCACTTTACTGGTTAACCGACCAAGCTCCTCTCCTGAGTGATATTTCCCCTCCTCCTGGAGGAATCGTTCATGTACCTGCATCCACTGACACATTCTTTCGGAAGTCATGTTCATAACATAAGCAGTATGCATAAACATTTCAAAAGTTAGAATATTCACAATTCAATAACCATCTATTCTCCTTTATGTAGTGTTTCACGGTTAATAACATCAACCGAGATAACATCAAATGAAAACAACATCAAGTGAGATAACATTCATATTGAAAACAAGGTAGAAGCATCATTAATTTGTCTCCAAAATTCATAATACATTCACATTTACCCTATCTAGTAATAGTAAATAGTAACCTCATAATTTGGGGTGTAACATTTTTTAAAAGAATTGAATAATATGTAGTTCATTTCAAGTTGTCAAGGCTTTGGTGCACTGTGGTGTGCAGCCCTTATATCTACAATATTCAATTAATTAGCATGCTTGTTTAGGTTGTTCTATTTTGTTTTATGGTCACAATCTAAGCTATATTGCTTTAGATTAGATCTTCATTGAACCCCCAAGATTTTTAATTAATAAAGTGACCCACCTCATAACCGCTCTCATAAATAACTTTAAGTAGAAGCATCTCATATTCTATGTTGTTTAAGATTCCTAATTGAGATATGGGTACAGGGAAATGCCCAATATACCTCGTCATTTTTAAGTTTTCTGTTTAGGAGAGCATATCCTTTCTAACTGATTATTTTTAGGTGGAGAAATACTGCTCTATTTATTGTTTAAATAAACACTTGAAGTGCACTCTCCTTTAAGAAACTCGTTGGAAGACTTCATTTGTACTCCAAAATGTTAATGCATTTACTTGCAAAGCATTGTACCGATAATTTAAGAATGCAGATGAAAAATATCTTTCTCTGTTAATTACCATGTCAATGATTCCCTGTTTTGAGGCATGATAACTCTAGTTTTATACAACAAACATTCTTGGAAAATTAAAATACTCACCCTTTTTCTCTAACATGAAAAAGTACTATGGGTTCTTGTGTAGGAATGCGAATTGGTGCCAAAGCTGTGGATTCTTTCCCATCCCTAGTCGAGGGGAGGGCTGTCGGTTTCTATCGTGATTATCCACAGGTATGATTTGCTTGTTAATAAGGAAGCATTCAAAGAAACCATTAATTGTCTCTGTTTTGAGATTGACTTGGATTAGCGTGTAATAAAGCATATCTATCTTTATAAATGTGATTTCTCTTGTAATACAAGTCTAGACTACTGAGTAATCTTTTTTGACTTTATCATGGAAATGCCAAATAATAATCATTTCAACGTTTGAGTTCTCTCTGGACCTAAGGCTAACAAATCTGTGCAGGTTAGATGACAATTTATCAAGCTTAAGTTCTTATTTATTGCTAATGTTACTTTGACCAATTTTATAACGTTGCAACATTTCCAAAATTTGTATAATTTTGATGTGACTAACAAGCTAATAGGTCTCTTCAAATCTTCCAAGAATAATGCAGTCTAGTTTGTTTATTTGATTGCATACATCTGTTGTGTCTGTTATGTTTCTTCATCAGCAAGCTGCCGATCCCCTCAAAGTATTTATAGCAGCTGTGAACAAAGCGGGCAGATTCATTGATGTCGAGGACGATCGTGAACAGGTACATTTGGATATTGCATTTGCTTTGCAAATTCTAGTTGCAAAATTTCCTCTGCACAATTTGTCCAAATCTGAAACCTTTGTTTTCTTTTATGTACCACTAAAATCAGAGTTGCTTGGTTTTTGTTGTTAATTAATGATCAGGTTATGGTGGAACTTCCTAAAGCCATTCAAAAGACAAGCTTGCTTTTGGCTGTTCTTGCAGTGGAATAATTTCCAAGTTCAGAAATTTCTCATGCTTGAAGTAGGTGCAGCATCTTTATGGTATGTCTATATGGGCACACCTACCTCAGCAACCTTTCGAGAAATTTGTATGGGTTCATTCAGGTTTTATACAATATGTAATATGTTTGTTCATAGCATTTGGAAAGACAGATTGAGATTTTCTAGTATATTCTGTTAAAGTAGCTAAAACGAAGGTTGTGGCCTTGAAGTTCTTAGATTTTCAATGGACAGTGTCTCTCTCTTTCTTTTTTCTTTCAAATTTAGTCATATAATTTAAACTTGAAATGAATTGCTATCCTTGAGATCTCCATATTTAATTTTCTGTGCACATATTCTAAGGGCATATTTGCCAGTAATATGTTTATATAAATTTTAATCAATTTTGTCTAATAGTGTAGTGAGTCTCCTTGGCAGTAGTGTTTTTCATCCAAGCGCGATGGAGGTGTTCAATAATATTATTTCATAAATTTGAAGTAGCTATAGACATGTTTCAGTTCTAATATATGTCAAGTATGGACGCATGCTCATTAATAATTATGTTCAAACATCTATTCGAGGATTTTGAACTTATAAATAAGTTATGAATGGGGAAGACTACGGGGTTCTTTATCTATCAGAAACAACTGGACTTGCACTAAATTTAATTCTAGAGTGCTTGAATATTGACACATCGATGAGACATGGGCAAGACCTAGGAACTTCCCTGCATATATCGTCTCGGAAAGAAGTTTTTGGATCTCCAATGGAGAAGTTTTAGAACTATGATTGAAAGAATATAGATTCTTAAGAAAACAAGAACAATGCAAATGTAAGAGAAAATTTAGAACTATAATTGAAAGAATCTTGATTCTTGAGAATGCAAGAACAATGCAAATGTAAGAGAAAATTCATTCTTTCCTGTGGATTAACTTATAGCCCATGTCTAATGAAATTATAAGGCAGCTCAAAGATGTAGAAAACTGCTGTGACAAATTAGAGCAATTTGTAGAGATCTCCCCGAATTCCCATATACAAAAAGTGAAGACTTATTAATGCTAGCTAGTTAGACGTGTTAGTGGAAGACTCTAAAATCTTGTTGGGAGAAACATAGTAGATGCTTGTCAATGATCCATGATAATTAAAGAGCATGGCCCTAATTCCATATCAATCATGGAAGAATTTCCCAGTCTATGTTGAGGAATTTGGGGTTCGCAATATCACTGTGGAACAATGCATGTAAGATGTGGGACAAACTTTTGGAGAACATCTACCATGTTCTCATGCAAAAAGATAATAGGAGCTTCATCTCATAGTTTGTTCATTTTGAAAATATCTAAGTTCCATGGAATTTCCTAATGGGGAACGAGCATTGGGGACATGAGCAACCAAATGCCTAAGTTTGGGGATAGCGGGGGGATGGTGGTGGGGGATGATGCAAATACATTTAGTACTTAAAATCTTAGTTATAAAAAGATGTATAAGGAATAAGTATAAGAATTACAAATGAAATGTTGGCATACTAAGTTAATTACTAAATAATAAAAATATTGTAATGATTCATTGAACATTAACAATGGCAGGTGGAGGTTTGGGGCTAAGCTCCTACCATTAAGTGCAAATTAAAGCCTTCATAACCACACAAACCTTCATGGCAAATGCGATTTTCACAATTTTATTAGTTTTTTTTTGAAACACGTCATTACTATTTCTGATACTTAAGAGTGATTTGAAATGAGGCCTAGGAGTTGGATGCCTATTTATAAGTTTTTTGTGAATGCTTAGGGTTGAGTGGGGCCCATAGACCATTAGGGTTAGGCTTTGTGGCACACATATTGAAAACACTTTTTGATTTTTAAAAAATATTGACTTTTTAATTTCCTTCCCATGGGGTCCCCTAAAGGTGCCAAGGATGGTTGGGAGAATCTTGGGAGTTCCCAAGATGCCTTCGAGTCCCTAAACTAGGGGGACATCTCAAAAATGTCCCCTCCTTGAGAGGGATGTCCTAGAAATGTACCTGGATCTTGAGTGGTGATGGTGGGATAGTGGGGAGAATATTTGCTCCAAGTCCCCATGTTTGGGACGCATACCCATCCCAAAAACATGGAGATTTTGGAGGGGGCACATCCCTATAGAACACTAGAAAATATTGTGCCTTTACTATGTTTTTCAATATTTTCAAATAAATTACAAATCAATTTTAGCACTAAGCATAGTTTTCAGGTTTGCTCATTTATACATTATGAGTCCCCATAGGCTTAGAATTTTTCTTAAAATTATAATGCTAATCCTAGGAGTATACTAGTAGTCATTTAGACACATGCTAGATTGCTAGTGAAACCAAAAAAGCAATGGATATCAATGATGCATGCTATCTTTTTTTTTTTCTCTCGTTCTTGAGAAATACAAATTTTACACTACAACAAAGATTGAGAAAAAATAAAACTCTTATTTTGCATAGAATTTAAATGAAGAGTTGCATGAGGAATTGTGGTGGAATGAATAGTAAAACAAGCACAATGTTCACTAATAAACTTGTTTTGTAGTAATTTATTTGCTAGAATCATATATGTATTTCATTCAAAGGTATTTTGATGATTTGTATACCTAAATAATGTTATTTTATTGTCATTTATAAATGTAAAAATCAACATGCGTGATAAAAAAGCAAACTAAATGGAGGAAAAAAATGGTAATCATGTTCACAATGTCTTCTAACAAAGAGAGTAAGAGAACATATTTAAGGACAAACACACCAAATTAGGCCAATTGAATTGAACAACATGGTAAGGAATTGAAACCCACAATACCACCCTCTATATATATAAAAGAATGAAATATAAGGTTATGCATTTTTTTTGAAATTTAGAATTACAAAATTAATGGGAGAGTATAAAAGTGTGCCTTAGTTTTTAGTTTTAGTGAGTTATTTCAATCATTTTTTAACTATATTAAATAAATTATGAAGAATTCAAAAATAATGTAAATTAATTATTTGTGAGATTTTCTATGTAGATTTTAAATATAATTTAAAAATATTTGTTAATAAATTGTTTCTTATACTTTATGTTGTTTTAATAAGTAAAATTTCCTTCTAACATATAATTTGAACTAGGGATAAGTTGTTTTAAAAAAAAATTAATAAATTTTTGCTTCATATTTTTATTGTTATTAGTTTTCTAATTGAGAATAACTATAATTTACACATTTTTTTTTCATATATACCAAAAAAAATTGTTGTCGAAAGAAATACATTAATATAGAGGGTAGCCATAGTTTTATAAAAAAAAATCATTACTATTTTTGTATGTGCCTTTAAACTTGGTAATAAACATACGTTGATTAATTTTTTTAAAACAAATATAGTAATTAAATAAAACATATTAAAACTTACACTTTTTAGAAAGCTTACTTTAAGGGTTGTGTTAGTGCAATTTGTTTTTTTCATGATGACTTCATTTGATTGTGAAAAATTGGCCTAGATCAAATAGTTTTTATCTAACAAAAGTCTATTGTGTGGAATGGATGGAGTCAATTACCACACATGATACTACATAGAAACCTTTGATCGAAGGTCCTTTAATTGAAGGTCATGTTCTCATGGATTTACCATAGAAACCTTAATTTGAAGGTTTCAAAATTTATGACTTTGAAAGTGACTAACAAGCAAACCAAAACTTTATACTTCTAGCCTGATACCAGGAACTTATTGTAGAATATATCTTGGCAAATGGTTTGGCATGATAGTGCATTGACAAGTAATATTTGATGTTATCGAAGTCTTCTATTAGTCATACAAAAATATTAGTGATAAACACAAGGTCAAAGAAACTCACAAAAGCATAATGGATGGAAACATTTGTGAGTTATATGAAAGAAAATAGGTAGACATGTATAAAGACCTGGTGATGAGGCTATTAATTAGGAATCTATGCGTCTTCATGTCTTATATACAAGTTATTTATTGGAGAGTTTAGATTAAAGCTTATCATTGTCATGCCATTTTTTTTAATGATTGTCACTAATTTAAATTTAACTTGATGCTTGAGATAGGATGAAAGAAATATGCAAATATGTAAGAACTTGACTTTGATCAAGACCAAAATGTAAACAACAAACATGCCAATAATGTGACTAGTGTTAGTGTAGATATCACATACACAGGCTTTAAGCCTACTTAGGTGTCCATTGACCCTTTCTCATGCGAGTTGTCAATGTAGATAGGTGTCCTTAGAGGTGTCAATTCACTTTTGACACCTCTTCCTATGTTTTTGGTAGACAACTCACCATCGCTACATGAGTAAGGAGTCCTATCCTCTATTCATGGAGGTTGGTTGCCTCCCTCATTCCTATTTATGTACACCTTGATCTAATACATGGGTCGACTATTATGCAATTATGTGTTCTTTGTGCTTTCTTTTAATCTTCGATATTGCAGGTTCTTTCATGGTATTAGAGCATCTACCACCACTACATGGAGTTCATCACTTCACATTTTTCGGGGGGCTCACATGATCTTCTCTAGTTTCTCTCCAATGGGGAGAACATATTGTACTTTGTGCTATAAGTAGTCCTTGGGGGTCATCATGAGTCCTCCATCTATCACTTTTCTTCTTCACTTGTACATTTCATCACATTTGCATCATTCTCTTTTGGAGTGGGGTTTTTATTTCCCATTGGGTTTTTCTCCTTTACTCCACTTTTGAGAGATTGCATTGTACTTGGGTACCTTATCAGGCTTCATGGCCAGGACCCATTTGTTTGCATTGTACATGGGTACGTCACCAGGTTAGTAGCTGTGACCCATTTCTTTTATGCCCGCCTAAGCTATGCTTAAGGGGAGTGTTAGTGTATATATTGCATACACATAGGCTTTAAGCCTACTTAGGTGTCCATTGACCCTTTCTCACACGAGGTGTCAATGTAGATAGGTGTCCTTAGAGGTGTCAATTCACTCTTGACACCTCTTCCTACGTTTTTGGTAGACAACTTGCCACCACTCCATGAGTGAGGAGTCTTATCCTCAATTTATGGAGGTTGGTTGCCTCCTTCATTCCTATTTATGTACACCTTCTTGATCTAATACATGGGTTGACTATTATGCAATTATGTGTTCATTGTGCTTGCTTTTAATCTTCGATATTGCAGGTTCTTTCATAGAGGATGTCTTTGGTTAATAAGGCCATTAATATAGATTAAATAAAACATGATTTCAAGTTAAAATTTGAATATGATTATATAGCCTTCAAGCATAACAAGGTTAAACATGATTTAGAGTTAAACTTTGAATATAAGCATACAACTTTCAAGCATAATAAGGTTGTGAAATTTATCTATAAGATGTTAGTATTTTAATTTGTCTTTTGCAAGACAATTCAAAGAGGAATAATATGAGGTAAAAATTTCTTTAGATTATAAAGAGAAATTATGTAAATTCTAAACTAAACCTAGACATTAAGCTATAGACAAAATACATAATTACTAAATACTATAAAACATTTTTTTGGGGATTTTGTAATTATGAAATAATTAGCTACATATCTCTTTGCCACAAGTATGAATACAAGACTACCAACAATTCTTGACTTGCAAGTATGATTTTAAAGATTTCAAGAATGAAAGTGACTAATTCTAAACACAACAATCACACCTACCCTTTGGCTTAAAATAGGAACCAATAATTTAGTGCATATAATATTTTGAAGGAGCAATTACTTTAACACAAATGATGCACAATTCCAATAAGTAAATAGTAAATGTATACAAAGTTATGAGCTATGTAGACAAATAATATAGGCTTTACAATATTATCAACTTTTAATTCAATTAATGAAATACAAAACACAATAATTGTAGAACATAAATATAACAGATTGAATAATAATTTTAGCAATGTAAGTGTAGTATCAACTATCATTGAGAATTGTGTTTCAAGAACTTACTTATAAGGTTACAAAAAACAAATTTTTAGATTTATGATAATAATTAATTTATCTAAAAAACATTGCTTTAAAAAAATAGTTAACCTACTAAAAAATAGGAAAGAAAGAAATTTCAACCAAAACTTTCCCTAAACAAACTTGAAGTAAAAGCTAACAAAAACACCCTCAAAATAGGCCCCTTGCCATTAAACCAAAAAAAACCTTGGAAAAAGTATTTGTCTCAAAAAAAGAACTTTAAAAAATAGTAGTTTCATGCACAAACGACCTCTTTGTGATTTTTTAAGACAAAAACTAAAAATAATAATAGTTTCCTAAAATAGACCTCTTGCTCTAAAACATGGTGGATCTTTTGAAGAATCTTTAAACCCTAACCACCAACTAATTGAAAACTTCACCAACAATGGAAACTCTATTACATAAAAAGTTGAAACTCGGAGATTTACAAGAAATGGGAACAAAGTTGCCTTAAACCTTGATGGCATCTTAGAAAAAGGTTGGTGAATGATGGTAATTATAGATACCCGAAATTGTCTTGGTCTGCAAGTAACACTTTTATACCAACTTTCACCTTCTTTCCCTAATGATTAAATAATAAATCATTATTTAATTATTATTAAATATCATATTCTACTATTAATTAAGTGAATTTATGTTATTTAATTAATTCATTATAATTCATTATAATTCCAAATTCTTTTTAATTATTCATTCCTGACTAATTAAATAAATCCTAGTTATTTAAATATGT
>VDFB02027567.1:0-21296 GCA_007258455.2 Sequoia sempervirens | reverse complement strand
CTTTGTATGTCTAACTTTTGCAACCACTACCTTCACCCAATCTATCTTCTCAGTGCGTTTCAGTGCATTGTTTAATGCATGAACACAACATGGGGTCCATAAAATGTATTTGTAAGGATCCATCACCATGAAGTTAGCTAACTTACATACACGGTTGAATTGATCACCACTTGTACAATATTACAAACCCAACTTCTCTATGGCATCCTTCAAAATTTGAAATTGGAAGCTTGCATCTTTTTTCTTTTCAAAACAATCAATAGCTCTAGGAAAATAAGAGCCATTTGAAAATGTGACAATGATGTTGATGAGTAACCAATGTCTAATATTTGTCCACCCATCCATGATGATAAAGAAACTATCTCTTCTCCAAGTTTACCTCATTATCTCCATCACCACACTTACTTTAGAGTACTCTCTATTAAGAAAGGTAGTGCGTTGTTTGTGCTTTGAATGGGGTAAATGAGGGAGCAATATCAATTGCAACTTTGAACATTTGTTTGAAATAAGGAGAATGTGCTATATGAAATGTTATGGAATGGGGAAAAAAAATGCTAGTGAAATACTCAACGACTTCCTGTGATTGTATTTTGAACATCCTTGGAACACTAGTAATCCTTTTCTTTATTTGGTAGAACCCTTCTTTTTGACCTAAGTTATCGAATCAGATAGGGTATGTGGGTACAACAATTTTTTTTGGGGGTTGGGTACGCCCATACAAAAAACATATAAAAATCATAGATATATACATATTTGTAGCCTAAAAAGTAAAAACGAGAATTAAATTTAGAGTACCACATATCATGCATATGGTAAAGAAATCTTAGAACTACCATAAATATTACAAATTTGAAATACAATAACTAATTTAATTTGATATCAATTTATGAAAACTTGAATGTTATGATAGATATATTGAATTCATTGTTCATTGGTTCAACATTAAAATGATACAATTAGTAATCATCATCATATGGGTCATCATGAAGATCAACATCAACATCATCATTGACAGTAGATCATGTAGGTAGATTAGTAGAACCACATGCAACCCCACTATCAGTTGCACTAGAAGCACGTTGGATATTCGATCCCATAGAAAGAAGGTGCAATCCAAATTAGTTCACTCTAGATCTACATCCCACAACTTTGTGCCTCATTCCTTCTAGTTATCTTGTGTATGAGTAAGAAGGTGCAAGTTCGACTGCACATAAACTAGCTCTTCCACCTTACTTGCTACCAATTGGTTGCGTTTCACTGAGTGAATAATGGAGTATTTATTCCAATTTCGCTCAGATGAAGAGGAACTAGCAACTTATTGAAACAAAGGTAGAGAGTAACAATTATAAAATTATAAAATCGAACTTTAAATTTGAAGTTAATAATTTATTATTTTTTAAATAGTAAACAATATAAATATACAATACAATAAAAATTAAGAAACTTACTGGCAATACAATTTTCATCGCAAGAGTTTGGATGTGTGGTGATGTATGGCCATTGAGGTACTACCAAGCATGAGCATCCTTGCTATACTTGTCGCGGAGAGCGGAAGTTCTTTGACCATTGGAGGTTATAAAATCAACAAACTCACTTGTAACCAAATCCTCCATTTCATGATCAGGGAAGGGTTTAGTATGTGCTTTCCTACACCCATCACTGATTTTTGTATCTTTGTATGGTGGCACTTGTTAGAGTAATCATGCATTAGCTATTAATTAAGTAATCTTTAATTAACTATTAGTCTAATTTATTCTCATGCACTTAAGCTAAAATTAGGAGTTCTTTATTCATTTAACTAACTACTTTTCTATGTTAACTGAAGTGAGCTATTATTAGATCATTCTGTCTCATCGCATGAGATGTTGACAATCGTCATGATCTAATCCCTTTACCATTTAGGGTTGCTCCTATATAGCACTCAACCCTCATTGTTTTATCTTTTGAGCTTTCATGCCTTTGATAGAACTCTCAACCTTTGAGTACTCTTGTTTTCCTTGAAGATTTTTGAGGTTCATTTTGTAGCTTTTTCTTGTTGAAGAATATTGCATATATTGTTTGCAAATCTTTTGTGGGGAAGCTGTCTTTGTTCGTTGTTTGATCCTCTAGATCATTTTTTCACAATTTTAATTTGGTATCAGAGCTAGGTTTCAATGAACCCCTTCTCAATTTATGAGGTTTTTTTCTTTAACTAGGGTTATAGGCTTCAGATCTAGAATCTCCTTTGCTTTTTTTACAAATTTTGGAGGTGGGTGAATTTTGGTGCATCTAGGATCAAACAAAGTCTTCCATTGGATTGAAAGCTATGGAGAAAGTCAGATTTGGCTTGATCTAGACTCTTGAGGTCAGATTTGCAAGGGTTTAAAGTAGTTTCTTTTCTTCTAGATTCAGAGGGTAGCTGCGATTTCATAGCATTTTGAACAGCAACCCTCATGGTTATGCTTGGGAGGTCAATCAACTAATTTTGATATATAATTTGACTTGGTTTGAGTTGAGAGCTTCTCAAGGCAAATTATTTTTCCTGGGGAGAGTTTGTAAGGTTCCTCTAAATATTAGCGGATTCAGGTAAAAATTTTCCAAAAACAAAAAATTTCCCTACGATTTAAAAATAATAAATAAAAAAAGGGTTTTAAAAAACTCATTGAACTTTTTTTTGAGCATTTAAATTTTAGATTCATTTTTCCGGTATGTACCTCAAGGGTACCCACCCCCTTGTCATCGGTATTGTGGTGGCAGGCTCTCCCCACCCCGCATTACGTGAGAGGAAGTACCGCAAGTGCCACGCCTTGCAATGGCGCAAAGCCTACCTCGAGCCCCTTGCCCATGGGTTGGTGGAAAGTGGGTCACGCACCTCTACCACCTTTTTAATTTTTAATATAATTTTTTCTTAAAAAGCAATGGTTTCATCATATTTTTTAATTAAAAAAATATAATAGTTTTTTGACATTTTTTCACCTTAAAAAAAATTGGCCTTTTTGCAATAAAACAAAAAATCATTGTACTTGGCGAAGTTTTTTAACAGAGCTCTAAATTTGGCGGGCCATTTGTATCTTCGAGTTCAAGATGTTTGCCTTTGTTTGCCATCTGATTCAAGTAGTGTTGTTGGGGCCAGTCATGCAAATTATTGTCTTCTTGATCTTGACATTTGTATCTTCGAGTTCTAGATGTTTTTCCTTTGTTTGCTATCTAATTCGAGTAGTGTTGGTTGGGACACTCATGCAGATTCTTGTTATCTTGATCCTGATCATTATTTGTTTCAGAGGAGGTTCTTCATTACAACACTATATTAGTCATTATTCGACAGCAGTCTACATCTTCTTCATGCTTCTCTTCACATTAATAGGTTCTTTTTCAATTCTACCCAAAAATGGGTGGCTCTCTAGTACAACATTAGAAAAGTCACTATGAGATGGAGAAGCAAGGGGCCTCCTTCATCCCCTTCCTCTCCTCAAAGGATGGTTTTTGCCATGAGCAACTCTTCCTTTTGGTTCCTCTTGCTCTCTAGTATATTGTGCTATTTGTTGAGGTGGTAATCATTACCATCCTTTCTTGGATATGCTTGGATTCCCTGAAGGAGAATGCCACAGAAATAGGCTTTCACATGGTTGTACAAGCTAGTATACCTCGCATTACATTAACTTACATTAACTACATATTCAAACAAGTGTTTCACCCCCGCAAACTTGTTCTATCATTTGTAAATGTTTCTATAAAGGTGAATTTGGGTCCATTTTGAGGGTGGATATAGCAATAGAATTAGTATTGGTTGTCATTATGCTATTTGCAACAAGTTCAAAAAGCAATTATTAAACAATAAATGTTAAATATTTGATTTATTATTAAAAAATAAAAAATTAAATTAGTATAATTGAAATTTAATAAATTTATAACTTATAAATATTACAATTTTAAATTATTAATTATAATTATTGAACTATAGTTAGTAACATAAATAAATTTATAATATATACTAGTACAATATAATAAATTATAATTTCACTTATATTTATTATTTTAATATTTTGTAGTTTAATTAAATATTAAAATCAATTTATATAATATATAATATAATGAAAAACGAATATGTATGATAATAAATATTATATTACTTATATTAAAAATGAATAAATGTTTATTAATAATAAATAATTATGAAACAAATTATATAATAATTGTATTATTAAATTTACCAAACAATATTATTAATTTTCTTTATGCAATATTGAATTTTAACAGTTAAAATTTAATAGAAAAAAAATGAAACCCTTCTTGCAAGCTTGATGGTGCCTTGCGATTTTTTATGGAATTCGTGTGTTTGCCTGCACCCATCTATTTCCCTTCAACTCGCGTCATTCCTTGTAGGTAGTGATTGCTGCAACACTTTTTTTGTAATGCGTTTTTAGTCTTCTGCAATGCATGTTCAAAACAACAAATAAAAACAAAAACGGGTTGGAGTTTTATGTTTTGACCCTCGAAAAAGTGGAAAAACAATGTAGAAAATCATGCTAGTATTTTTTGCTTTGACTTTTTGTTTGATATATTTAAGATTGTGTTTATTATTTACTTGTTTCTAATTTGTTTCGCTCCTCGTTCAAATCCTGTTTTTAGTGTCTTGTTTTATTTTTAATCGTATGATATTGTGTGTGATTTTTTTGGGTCTAGTTTTTTGATTTTATTTTAAAGATTTTGATTTCACTTCGTTTTTTGATTTTTTCTTGATCATGTTCCTATTAATTATTTGGATCCTTGGTTTTGTTGGTTGTCCTTTATTTTCATTGTTCTCATTTATCACCTTGTTTGGGTTTCTTTGGGTTTTTAATATTATTTAATTCTATTGGTAATTTTTACTGTCTTTCATTATCTTTTGGGTTTTTTGATTTTTGTCTTTTGTTTCATGATTCTCTTATTTTTATTATTATCTTGTTCTTGGAATGTTTTTTTTTCAATTTAGTTGGCTAGACTTGTGAGTCTTAATAAAATTAATTTTTTATATTTCTTAATTTTTTAGTGTGTTTCATTGGGTGGGTGTTTGTCTATCTCTTTGTCTTACCTATCTCCTGCTTTACCCCCTCACGTATTTAACTTTCCCAGTCTGCTTCTATTTTTTTCACTCTCTTACTCTCTTTGCTCAACATCCTAATGATGGATCATGGAGTATGATCCAAAACATTGATGCAAAAAATATTACACACAGTTAGAATCCAGAAATCTTAGAACTAAATGATCATGGACTGTGGAAACCTTATGCTATTAATCTAGAATCGTGTTAGAAACGAGTTGGAATTGCCACCTTGTCTCTAGGTGCATTGGGATTTGGCAAAAATTGTTGGAAACATTTTGAGTGGCAAAAGTCCAAACTGTGTTCGATTTTGTAGGGTCTTCAATATGTACCCAATTTTGTGATGTCTCGTACCCAAAATCGACAGGTGAAGCAACAATTTGACAACCTTGCTTTTGACTCTAAACATCCATGGTTTGGGCAGGCAATGATATACCAAGTTGTGTAAGTTCTATTGGCATTCCCTTATTTCTTGCCTCACTCTCCATGTACAACCTAGTGGCCTCAACTTTCTTTATTTGGATTATTTTTTTGATCACCTTTTATCCCTTGCCCACTTATGCTCCAAATATGAGAGTAAATCTTTTTGTAGTTGCCCCTATAATCCTTGTTGCACAAAAGACAGCCTCACTGTACTTTCTTCAATTTTTTTTTGATGTCTTTGTCTATCATTGTTGCAAAGTGTAAAAAGGGTTTTAGGATTAAATGGGGCCTTTGCATGTTTTTTGAAGACTTCAAAAGGGTATTCAAATTGGGTATTTGAACTCATTGTCCTTGCAACACTCCCACACGTAGAAGAACCCTTGCTAGTGCCTCTATGGATACTTTGTTGAATTTGAACCTCTTCATCTTCACTAACATCACTACCTTCATTGTTGCTCCTTGTTTTTTCTGGTCAAAAACTCAAAACACAGCTGCAAATGCAAATATAAAACCAAAAAAAAAATAAAAAAGTCCTCTCTATGTTTGCAACTTTGAAAAAAAATGCAAAAGAATTTTTGCAAATGAACAATGGATAGTAAACTTACCTCAAATGATGTAGTTTTGCTCTCTTCTATTCTTCTCATTTCTGTTCTATTCTCTTCTTGCTGCTGTTCTCTTTTGTTGTCTTCTTCACAAAATGGAAAATAACTAAATGAGTTTATTTTTTGCTTTTACTTGTTAGTGTAGCTGCTTTAGGTTTAGGGTTGCTGTAGAAGGGTATGGGGGTCCTTGTGGGCTCCCCATTTTTTTTTTTCAAGGTTGTGTTTTTTGTTTCTTAAATTGGCTTTTTACTTTGACATGGCTGTAGGGGACAGCTAGCCATCCATTCCCATCCCCTGCTGTTTCTTGGAAAAATAAAAGATGTCACAAGGATGTTTCTAGAATTTTTGCAAGTTGGGTACGTTTGATGGATGTATCTGATCTGTTCTTGCATCCCTCCAACATCCCCTATAGGGTACTTGTCTGAAAATGCAGGGAACTGCCCTGGGGTACATAAATAATTATATTTGTTGATAGAATAAACTTATAAATTATAAGTCTGTCAGTTGACAAATTACCAAGTCAAAGCTGGTATTTGAGATTGCTTGTGTTAGAACCCTGGTGGTTCTCTGATTCAAACCCTGAATGTTTTTGTATTGTTTTTGCAATTTTTTCGTTTTTTTGTGTTTTTGAGGTTTTAACAGGCAAAATAGGAAATTGCGATTTTTCTAAGAAAGCTTAATAAATTCATAAAAAATTCAAAACAAATCTAAATCTTCTCAGAATGACATTAGATATACCAGAGATCATAGGCGCACTGTTTATTATTTTTTTCTAGAACTTTTACAATGAAGGAAACTGATAGATGAACATGAAATAAATTAATTCCAAAAGAACCTGGTGGTGGCTGTCATTAAAACAGTAGGGTACGGCCAGAAACAAGAAGGAATCTCTAACTCCTGAAGCGCTATGCAAGATCTCCAGTTTTTTGATCAATACAAGCCAACGCCTAAGACAGTGTGCCAGAAACTGAAAGCCAGGAAAGAATCTTTGAAAGAAATAAGTACGGCCTGCAGGTACAGAGTACGGCCTGTCTGCAGCAGTAATAAATGATGTACGGCTTTGGGAAATATGTGCCAAATCTCAAATGAATGATCTCTGAAGAATTCGCCTTTACTGCCTGATGATATTCTTTGTAAATCTCTGCTAAAATAATTATTACCTCAATGCGTCCTGCGGATGAAATCACGAGTGCGGCTTACTTCAAGCGATATTTCCGCGGCTCGATGCGCCTAATCTCGAAGAGTTTCCGTTCTCGAAGCGATGCGATACGCGAAGCCGAGGTTTGCAAACTCAATGCTCGAGAACAAAAATCAAGACAAAATTGAATAATAACGCGATAGTTGATTTTTTGTAGAAAGAGTATATATTGCTCTAGCGAAGAATTAGGCCCAAACTCCATTTTAATAAATCATTTAATTAATGATTTAATTAGCGCTGACGGAAATAGTATTGTTGGCGTCCCCTTTTTAATGAATATAAATATATTTAAGTACCTTTTAATAATATATTATAAAGTATAATTAAATACTTTATAATTAATGCCAAATAATTAAATATTTAAATATTTCAATAAAGTGACTTTAATATAAAGTCAAATTAATGAAATATTTAATAACTCCTTAATTACTCCTTATTTCTCCGATCAAATCAATGGCTTCAGGCTGGTCGATTAGAAATTTGAATGGAAATTTGAACGGGCCTTACTGCAGAAATAGCGACTTCAGCACGGCCACAACTTTCTAAAATAGAAATTTCGAAAATATGCTCAGCGGAGGTGCAAGCCAACTGTCTGGCAAACTGGAGCTACCAAACACTGAGCAACTGCCTTCGATGATCCTCTGCACCTCTCTGTCAGCCTACGAGGATCGAAATAATAGGCTCACTCCTCGACAAACAGTGTCAGCTAAAACGGGGACATGACAGTCCGCCCTCCCTGAAATTGCTTGTCCTCAAGCAATCTCTGCAAATACAGCTGCACTGCACCACCTGGATCCCAAGGATAGTACCGGACAATGTTCCTGCTGGCCACGACGGACTCCTGTAACTCCCACAACTGATCAGCAAGAATAGAGTACCATTCCCCATTAACCTCAGTGCGGTCCGGCATAGGATCAAGAAACTCAGAAGGAGGCAAGTCAAACGACAAGCAACACTTACCCCCTAAAACTGCACGAGATATACTATCATCCAACATATCAAGCACGTGCATACCACTACTGTGCACCTGAAACAAATCGTGTACATGTGGATTAATCATGAAGCTATATGCACTCTGCACCATATACACACTGTGATACTCCTCCGTGAGCTGAGTCTGAAATCCCAGTGCACTAGTAGGATCCCAAACGCTATCATCACTCTGCTCAAGACCAGGATCAGGTGTACTCATATCAAACTCAAAGAGCGGGTTGTCGAATGTAGATATAACATCTGTCTCAAACAATGGATTGGTCACAAACGGAACCAAACCACTAGGCTGATCCCAAACGACCGCCTCAGAACCCCCGGGGTACTGAACATAACCATGCCTGGTCTGCGCAAAATCCTGCTCTACCTTCTCGCTCTTCCCACTAACGAGAGAGATAGAACGAAGGCTGCCATCTGTAATCCCCCTCAACACATATTTCTTGCCCTGTACCTCAAATCTCATCTCCATTTTAGGCAAGTTGAGGGTGAACACACTAATGTCCTGCAGCCATCTCATACCCAGCACGAAATCCATCCCACCCAGGTTGACTACATAAAAGTCTGCCTGCAACTCATAATCAGTCAGCATGAGAGTGAGATTACAAATCCGTCGAGTGCAAGTGAGTGTATATCCATCTGCCACCCGAACTCTAAATCCAGCGAAATCCTCTGTCTGGAGTCTACATCTGCTGACGAAGCCCTCATCAATGAAATTGTGTGTGGCTCCAGTGTCGAGCATAGCAATACATCGCTGTCCTTCCACTAATCCCCTGAACCTGAATGAGTCATCCCGTACACTAGTAGATAATACCAACGGGGATAAGTTGGCATCGGGCCCAAACTCTGTAGAGGCATTCCCGGCCTCTGCATGTTCTGAAACAACCTGCTGGTCTGAATCATCAGACTCGTCATCATCATAGTAAACCCACATAGCGCGGTTGGCTCTGCCCTTCGGTCTCAAAGGACAATCGTGCTCCTTGCTGTAGGGTGCTTTGCACCAATAGCAAAGTTGTTTCTTCTTGCATTCCTCCCGAGTTGCATCATCAATTCTTGCAACTGGTTTCCTTTTAGGCTCTGCAACTGGTGTATGACTCTCCTCAATAGGCAAGTTATTTGTTTTGGGCGGAAATTGTTTCTTCGGAGCAGCAAGCTCCATACTCCTTGCCTTACGCATCGCCTCCTGAAGTGTAGTAGGATCAAACGCCTTGACCCAACCTCTCATGGGTTCTGTCAAACCCTCAACAAATAATATAATGAGTCTCCGCTCTGAAATGCCAGTCACCATAACTGCAACTCTCTGAAACTCACCTATGTATGCATCCAAACTGCCTGTCTGTCTGAGCTGAGCCAACTCTCTGAAATACAGTTCTGGATCCTTCTTGTCGAATCTCTCTATCAGTCTGCTGGTGAATTCCTGATAGGTATTGACCGCATGATGGCCTAGCGTGTACATGCCATGGTGCCACCAATCGTGTGCTACTCCGTCAAGATGTAAAGTGGCAAATTTAATTGCCTCATCCTCCTGCATAGGCCTAAGTGATAAGTAATTGTCCAATTTCTGGACCCAAGACCTAGCTGATGTCTTCTCTGACCCATCAAAATATGGCAGCATAATCTTACTCACTGCATACTGCAAGTCTCTATTCACCTGTGGCTGCTGCTGCTGATACTGTGGGGGTCTACGATCAAACCTACCTCCTCCTCTGGGTTTATAGACATCTATAAACTCATGAAATGTAAGTGCCTGTCGGATCTCAGGCGCTAAAGACATGTACTCGCCATGAAATCTCGTCAAGTCTGCCACTGACATACCATTCTGTGGCTGAAACTCCTGATGCTGTACCTGATGCTCTGCTCCTAGAGTCTGAGGTGGAGTCTCTCTAGGTAAGAAAGTAGGCTGGCCTGGCCTACGCTCCTGGTAGATCGGTGACGGCTGTCTAGGTACGGATGCCAATGGCTGATCCACTGGTGCAGTCCCGCTCGTCTGTCCAATCTGAATATAGTGTGGCTGTGTGGGCGTACACTGTCTAATGGTACCCATCAGCTGAGACATCATATCCATCATATTGTCGTGTCTCCGTCTAAACTCCTCCTCGGTGATATCACCCTCTGCATGTGCCTTCCCGGGATCTCTACGTGCCTCTGTAGGAATCTCACGATCTGCCATTAGGGTTGCAACACTGTTTTCACTACTGTTAGAACCGGATCTGTGAATCCCAAGTACCCCTGACACTGTCTGACCCTCGGGGATAGGTGGACCTGTCCAATCCTCGTCTTTGCCTGTTCCTACGCCTCTCATTTACTGAATAGGATCTCGGCTCATGAAAAGGCAAGCAAAAAGCACTCTGAATACTGAAAAGCACTGAAAAAGCACTGAAAAAGCACAGGATGGCAGGAGATCTGTGCTCTGATACCACTGTCAGAACCCTGGTGGTTCTCTGATTCAAACCCTGAATGTTTTTGTATTGTTTTTGCAATTTTCTCGTTTTTTTGTGTTTTTGAGGTTTTAACAGGCAAAATAGGAAATTGCGATTTTTCTAAGAAAGCTTAATAAATTCATAAAAAATTCAAAACAAATCTAAATCTTCTCAGAATGACATTAGATATGCCAGAGATCATAGGCGCACTGTTTATTATTTTTTCCAGAACTTTTACAATGAAGGAAACTGATAAATGAACATGAAATAAATTAATTCCAAAAGAACCTGGTGGCGGCTGTCATTAAAACAGTAGGGTACGGCCAGAAACAAGAAGGAATCTCTAACTCCTGAAGCGCTATGCAAGATCTCCAGTTTTTGATCAATACAAGCCAACGCCTAAGACAGTGTGCCAGAAACTGAAAGCCAGGAAAGAATCTCTGAAAGAAATAAGTACGGCCTGCAGGTACAGAGTACGGCCTGTCTGCAGCAGTAATAAATGATGTACGGCTTTTGGAAATATGTGCCAAATCTCAAATGAATGATCTCTGAAGAATTCGCCTTTACTGCCTGATGATATTCTTTGTAAATCTCTGCTAAAATAATCCAATATTCTCAAACTGTGATCTCTGGATGAAATCACCAAGTGCCAGCTTCAACTGATATTTCACAGCCTCAGTCTGCCTGATTCCTGAAGAGTTTTCGTTCTCCAGAAACGATCGTCTGCCAGTAACCCTAGGGTTTGCAAACTCCAATGCTCAGAGCAAAATCAAGACAAAATTGAATAATAACATGATAGTTCGATTTTGCCTGTGAAAGGTATATATTGCTCCTTGAGAAAATTCGACCCAAACTCCATTTTAATAAATCATTTAAATTAATGATTTAATTCGCACTTTGACTTAGGAGAAATAATAAATTATTGGCGTCCCCTTTTTAATGAATATAAATACTCATTAAGTCACCTTTTAATAATATATTATAAAGTATAATTAAATACTTTATAATTAATGCCAAATAATTAAATATTTAAATATTTCAATAAAGTGACTTTAATATAAAGTCAAATTATTAAATATTTAATAACTCCTTAATTACTCCTTATTTCTCCGTCAAATCAACCAAGCTGCTGACTGGAGTCGATTCTAATTTGAATGGCTGAACGAGGTGCCACCGAAATAGCGCGACTTCCGCTGACCTAACTTTCTAAAATAGAAAGTTTCACGAAAATGCTCCTTGGAGAGATTCTGCGAAGGCCAACGATATTTGCAAACTGGAGCTACCAAACTGGATAAGCGCCGCCGATGATCCCTCGCACACCTGTCGACCCTCGAGGATCGAAATTATAGGCTAACTCCTCGACAAGTAGTGTCGACTAAAGCAGGGACATGGTGACTTATAATTCCCTTACCCGAATATTTGTCATATGCCATAAGAAACAAATTGAAATAAACCAATAAGTATGGGGATGGACTGAATGACTTGAAACTATTATAGATTTATATTGACACATATTGCCGTTTATAACTGCCGGTATGCAAAATTTTACACATTGATAAGAGACATCTTTGGCATAGTCATTTTAAACTAATACTGAATAAGTTTTCACTAGTTCAGAAAGCCAACAAACGTTTGAAATAATATGCTTTTATCTCAGTAACCAGATTTTTTCATGATGATCATTAATCGAGGCTAGAGACTTTTGTATTGTGGAAGGTCATAAATACAGGCTTGATTAATTTCTTCTTGGCTAATGGGACCCTGCATCTTGCAGATAATGACAGATGCTGCCTTGCTAAAACGCCAAAAGAGGGAGATTGAGGAATTGCGCAAAAAGCTGCAGGTTTAAGTTATTCTGGCTTTTCTATTCCTTTTAAAGGAAACACAGATGATTTGTTGTAGGTTGACATGATTATGCATGTGGGTTGCAGGGATCACATTCTGGAGTCCTAGAACAGGAAATTCTGAAGCTACGCAATGATATGCTTAAGGTTTGCTTAGACACTTATTGCTGAATTTTTATTTGCCTTGCAGCTATAAATTTTTATTTTTACAGATGTCTTCATGATCATTCTTGGTTGCAGTTTGAACTAGAAAGGGAAAAACTGGCTATGGAACTTGAGGAGGAGAGAAAGGCACAATTGGAGCGTGATCGTCGTATCATGGAGCAGCAGCAAAAGATAGAAAACCTTAGCACCCTGGTTATCAACTCTGATCAAGATAGGAACTCATATAAGGTAGGGCGATGCAAATTAATCTTTGATGTTCTATCTATAGTTTAGGATACTGATATTCAGATGATTTCTCTTAGTTGCGTTAAACAAGTTATTTAACCATTTCCTACTTTCCCTAAATTAGACTAATGTTTTTTTTATATTAATATTTATTGCTATTACTGTGAAGTTAAACAGCTGTGAGCATAGTTTTCCTCTTCGACGAAGCCTGGAGAGTTTGAACCAGGTGAGACATAAAGATTCTTGTAGGTGTGAATTTTCTGGAAGCATGCAAGAAAAGTTATCTTTTTCACTTTATTGTTTAGTTGTGGACATCATGTTACTGTCCAATCATATGCTGGAAATAGTTTGCTGTTCTGGAAATGCTAGTGTGAGAAAAAGAACAATGTGAAAGATTTCAGTATATTTATGTGTAAAGACACTGTTGCTTTCTGCCTAGGATAATGTAGGAAAAAAGAATAATTTGAAAGATAGTCAGTATGCTTATATATAAAGATCCTCATGCTTTATTTTGTGCTTAGCTAAGACACATCATTTTCAGTCTTGGTGAGTCAATAACGATCATTCACCATGGAGAGAACAAGGTGTTGACATTGAATAACATCATAGGCAATTAGGCTGTGATAATGTCAAACCATTCAATCATTTTTATTGTCATATTGTTTTGGTCAAGTGTATTGCATTTATTCGCAAATATAGTATGACAAATGTAAAGCACAATATTGCTTTTTCTGCTATCAATAATTCTCTATTCTTTTGATGCTGTGAATAGGAAGGGAGATCAACAAGGAATGGCTGCAGGGAAGGTTCACTGGGTTGCCGTGTTACTTCAAGAAAAGAGAAGTTTCAGAATCCTACCTTTGAGTCCTTATTAGATGGCTCTTCTGAGAAGCCACATAGTTTTTCAAGACTTCCAGATGGGAGTCCTCTTCCTTCTGATTTTGGGAATGTAGCAGATGAAGATATGTGGATGAATATGAATAGAGGACACGTGACAGCTGAGCTGGATTTTTTGCAGTCCACTCCTAATGGAAATCGTTCTTCTGTGCCAAGCTACATGTCTTCAGTAAGTTATATAATCTGTATCAAATGTTCTTTCATCTTTGAATTGTTCTAAAATTGTTTAAATTATTTATGTCATTTTTCTTTTGCCGGATATTGTGTTATACATGATACTAAAAATAAATTATTTTTTACATTTACTTTATTTTTTGTTTCTGTCTATCTCTTGACACTCTTAATTTCTTAGGAACTATTTTGCCATGCACAAGTAATCATTGAAGAATTCATCAATTTATTTTGGATGCATTCTTATGAATGTAGTATGTACTGTAAATCCATTATAATTGTTAGAAACTTTGTTGAAAAACTTGGCTAAATTTTCCTTATCAATGGCACTGGCAAATCCACCTTTATTTTGGGTTTTTCTTGTTAGATTCAGTATTATCATTGCTGAAAGCATTTTTACTAGAATGACCATTTTTTGCAGCTTTGAGGGTTGATAGGTTTTATTTTGGTAGCATTTTGAAACTATACTTTTTAAATTATATGTAGAAATCCGTTCACTGTAAAGGTAAAATGATTTTGAAATGGGGCTTCCTCTCTGTTTGATCTCATCTTTTGTACTCCCATTACTTTACTTTTTTTGAAATATATTTGTTGGAATGATCCCAATTGAAGCAGGGTAATTCTATTTGAATTAAGCATGTATCTGATTAGAGAAATTAACAACAAAAGATTCGGTTCAGTACATTATTTGTATTACCATTTAAAATTTCCTCAGTATATTTTTTCCGCTTAGTGAAGATGAGAGGAAGCTGGAATGATTGATAAAATACGAAATAATATTAAAGTCTTTGGTGTATTGCATATTGAACCATGAAAGAATGAAATTGGTAAAATAATGTTTGAAGGATGCATTCAAAATGAAACATCCATGTCATTTTGGTGGAAAGCTGCTAATGTTTTCGAGTTTTGCTTCAATGTCCATGAACGGCTGCATTTATTTAAATCCAATCTGAATCAGACGATCTTTGTGGTTTTGTGTCTACAATTTGCTTTTCTTAATAATCTTTAACATTTTAAATAAATCCACAACTGAAATAATTGCCTTTTTAGATTAATGATTAGATAGTTACCTCCTAAGGCAATTGCAATCCTGAGTACACTTTTTCAGTAGTTCTTATGGAATATGTTGTCCTGACTTCTTATAATTGTCTGTCACTGAAGTCATTTTCTTTGTTGAGTCATGTTTGTCCTTGGTAACATTAAATACATTCAACTTTTAGATATTTTGCAAGACCCTGTGAATCACCCAAATAATACCTTTCATGCACCTGGCTTATGCAGCTCTTCTCACACATAATGACTTCTGTTTAAGAGTGACATAATCATTATTCCAGCGAAGTCACCTTTTTTTTAATTGCATTGCATTTATATATTCTGAGCTGTCTAAGTCTTACAATTGAGGGAACATAAAGGATCAAATAAAATCATGTAAGATTCCCAACAGAAAAAAAGAACAAGAGACAAATATGAGGTACAGCAGGTACCAAGCTTCTTCCTAATAATGAAATAGATTATTTAAATATGATGAGTAATGGTACACACAACAACTATGTGTAACAGACATTTACCGCACCTGACTATTTAACATTATGGGTTGGCCTCATGTCACAAATATCAATTTTATTATATCAAAATTAGACGACAGTGACCTTAGGTCCATTGCATGATACCACAATATGACAATTTATTGGATTTTTTAAAGCAATAACCTCAAGTACTACAGAAAACAAGAATATCAATCAGACTTTAATATTTATATGCCAATTTTAAATGTGCACTAAAATTCCCCTTTGAGCTTGGCTTGAGTGACCCAAGAAAGACAACATCTTTCCATCTCCCTTTTATGTTAGTTTCTTGAAGCCAAAGTAAAGAGTATAAATTCTTCACCACCGAGGTTTCAAGAAGATGCCTTCAAATTGAGTCTTGACACACAAGTCTCTAAAGCTAGAGTCAACAACCCATAAAAACCTTCAAAATTTAGTTTTTGGATATGCACTCCATTGATATAACTAGGTGCCAAGATCAAGGGTATAGAAAGAATGCTCACAATAAAGACAATGGAGAGGATTAGCTCAAGTATTGATAGGGTAGCCAACTATAAAGGGGATAAATTTGCTTGCCAAAAGGAGGCAAAGATGCCTAAGTAAATGGGAACTAGAGTTGAATCTCCACACAAAATAATATGTAGGATCACCATACATTGTAAAGATGCCCAACCTGAAAGGGACTAAGATGCTTCTTGTAAGAAGCCAAAGCTGAAGCACTACATATAACAGTAAATGTATTAAATCAATATAGATGAGTTGACCAACTAGAAGGGCCAAATTATCCACTACAACAAGCAAGACATGAATCATTACGTGTTAAGTAATATTCGTATCACCTCATTAAGATGCCTAAGAAATACTTGCTTAAGAGCTTAGGATGGATCTCAAATTTTCTTATTCTTTGGACATAAATGCTGATTAGAATTTGGAATGTAGGTATCCCACCAGCTATGTTCCTTGGAGTTTTAGAATGAGGGGATGCAAGGATGAATTTTGGGGATGAGGGGACTCTAGACCAATGTTTGTGGATGATAGGGAGTATGGCAACACAAATATTATATATTATATATTATATATATATACATATACCTAGGGTAGGCAACTAGTGGTTGCAAAAATGAGCATTAATGTTTGGACTCTAGTAACATTAATTTCACTAGATCCATCCATAAACTACAAATTATTTTGTCATCCTTTCCCAATGCATGCATGAACATGATTGAATACTTGATACAATGCCTTCTATATTTATATATGATTTTGCATGGCCATTCTAGACCATCCATAGCTATAGCAAGAAACATATTACAAAGAGAAGATTGTTAGAGTAGTTCTACAAAATTGAAGATTTTAACTTCCACCCGACGTGAATTAAGAAACACACTTGTAGACAGAACACAATGACTTTTCCTTCACTTCTATACAACTCATACAAACATATAGATGCGTTACCAACAATCAGTAGGGATTATTTTGCAATGTGAAGCTCACTAGGATCATCTTCCTCATAGCATTTGATGTCATGTACCTTCATTTCAATAGTGAACTTCAAATGCAAAACATCTCCTATTATTGATAGGCACTTGAATAGTTTAGCTTGGTTTTTCATGATAGTGTGGATGTGCTTCACCAAATAGCCCATATGGACCTTTGCTTGATCATTGAGGCCTTCAAAATTCTCATGCAACAAATAGGTGCTAGTCGCCAAAGATAGCAAAGTAGCCAAAGGTTCATACACACATGGTCCATAATCCTCTTCAACATAGCCTCATAGATTGCTGTTGCAATCATCCCCGTCAACCTCCTTAGCTAGAACCAATAGCCATAGCATTCACACATGTAGATTAGGATTTGTTAGTTCCCTTGTGATATAATTTGCAAAATGCTCAAAAACCTTGCTAGTGCTCTATCTACTAGTGCCTAGGATATTTTTAGTGTCAATTTCCTTCCATAGTCACTTGAAATAATCCACCTTTTGTCCTACAATGTTTGATTTATACACCATTATAATGCCTTTGTTGGCTCTCATAATTGAAGTACAACTTACTTCAAGGGTCACTTGACTAGGATTAAAAACCAATTTACCACGAGCATGCTTGCCTTTGACACTTCTTGCCATCCTTTTTAGAAGTTGAAGAGTTGAGAAATCCTATCAAATCTTCCTCCAATGCTATAACAATGATGTTATTGATGTAATGTGAGCTCTTTTAGTCCTTTGCCACTTGCATTTAGTGTCTCATACTACTCATTGGCATCATGATATGACAAGCATGGTTATAACTACCCAATCCCATTATTAGGTACCATAGGATCAGGCTTGAAGATCCTTGACAAGTAGGGCGAAGGCCTCATCTAGAAATTGGCTAAACCATATCTTGTTGTCAACTCTCTCCTCCCATAAAAGGTCTCCCTAATTAGTGGCCCAATCCACTATTGCATTTTCCCTCTCTTGATATGGATAAAGCAAATATCTTTGAAGTTAGCCAACAATTCCATTGAGTACGAAATCAATGTCTTTAGTAGTGAGGCCTTGCACAATCCCCGTTTTATATAGCTGCTTATTAACATCAAATCACCTTTGGCCTAAAGATTTTTACATCTAATTTCCAAGGGTACCTTAGAATTAACGACCATAGCTTTGATCATGTTATTCAATTCGTAGCGAAAATTTGTGGCCAATGTACACACAGGTTGCCTCATCTAGTCTTTGAAACACACATCTCACCAATTGGGCAAGGGTTGCCTTTGGCCTCTCCAACAAAATTCATTTTCATCCAATTGTCTTTTGGAGGTAAACCCTTGATTTTCTTGGGGATTGTGGCTTGTGTCAACTAATAATTTTTTGTAGCCAATGCAATCTTGCCCAATTGACTACTTAACCAATATCTATGGGATGAATACTTAACAATTTTGACATGTTTCACTCACCTATTTTTTCCAAAAGAGTAACCATTGATCCCTAATGCATTCCTTTGATTTGGCTTTATCTTTGAATATCCTTTTATTCGTTTCAAACTATATAGTCAAGATACACATAGATGGCAAAAGTTCCCAAATCAACTTAAGCCTTAGCCTTTTAATTTTTTAATTTTCACTCCTTGGGAAGATTCTAGACACTCACAAGCATTTTCCATGTGGAGTTCTCCTTCTTTGTAGTCGAAGTCCATAACTACTTGGCAAAGTGGCATGCAATAAAAAGGTGTGCACTTGTTTCTTCATCTTATTGATTGATTACACATTGTGAGGGGCTAACCATGCCATAATTAGCTAGCTTGTCCTTGATTAAGATGTGCCCTTTAGCAACCATCCACAAGAAGGCATTGGTCAACCATGGTTCACACATATCCTTCCCCTTGGAAAAGGAGCCATAGGGCCATTAAAGTATGCAAGAGAACCATATGCCAACTATACAATAAATTGACCTATAAAACACCTATCCCAAAATAATTGATTCTCTTAATTGGTCCAATGAATGGGTTGCTTCCTTAAGGGCATTGCCACAGTTTTATTCACATTGTCCCTTTAGTAGATGTTGAGGGAAATTTGATCAGTTCCTTATGTCCATTGGCTAGCTTGATGGGCATCCACTTTTGGCCCCACCATCCACTCAAAAAAAGTAGTGAATAGGGAAAAATCTTCCTCCTCACACAGAGGCTTATGCTTGATCCAAGTTTCTTTGCAAGAGGAAATGCAATACCCTTATTAAATTTTGTAATGATGGGTCTACTACGTAGGTGTTCACATTTTGTTGAGATGTCGTTGTTATTGATGTTGGTGCTTGTCTTCAATCAATGACCTTGAAACATCACTTGTAGAGCCATTCATTATAGTATTGATGTTGACCATTGTTCATATTGCATATGCAAAAAGCAAAAGCTTCCATTGACTCTTTCAAGAGGGACCCTTCAAAAAGGTACTCAAAGAAAACGGGCCTCCTTTTGTCGTTCCCCTTCTTTGGGGCAAGTTCGGGGTGTGATAGACCTTCACAAATTGTAGGTGATGGATATAGAGTGGTAGGGATGTGAACAAGAGGGGGGGAATGGAGAATTGACAAGTTTTGTTGGAGTGGGGATGGGGATAGCCAACAAATCAATCACCTCCTGAACAACAATATTTGTTCTGTTTGAAGAGGCTTCATTTCTCTTTAGAAGGTGACGAGTAAAGGTTGGCAAGCGGGCAACTCATTCACCACCTAAGATCCTTGGCCACTAGTATTCTACACTTTTTTAAGAAATTCCATATGCTAGATTCTAATGACATTGAGGCTTGAAGGAAGAGCTTGCCATACTCATTGTTATCGATATCCTTTGTATTTAAGACTTTTCTCCAAACTCTAGTTTTTTCAACAAGAATTCTCTTTATCAATTTCATACTAAGGGATATATGTTTCCTTCTGCATTCTCTAAATCCAAGATCTCCTTCCTTTTCCTCTTGATGAATGTGATCCCACTTGACTAGTTTAAACTTTATCTTATCGTTGGTTCCACTCCATAAGAAGTTTCTTTGTATATTGGAGATGGCTTTGACAATCTTGGTCATAATTTGAAAGATTTACATAAATAGGAATAGTAGAAAGGAAGTTTCAATAAGAAGGAGGTGACGTACTAAGCACAACCACATGCCTTTCCAAGATGAGAGTTTATTCTAAATATGATCCACCAAAGATTTTCAATCATTCAAGGAGGTCCTCTTATTAACAAGTGGCATGCCAATATAAGAGTTGGGCAATGTTGCGTGTTCAATTTCTAGGGTTTTTGCAAATATTATATGTCATACCCAAAGTCTTTTAAATAATCTAAGGGATATTGCGAAGCAAGAAATCTTGTGTGACCGTATCATCCGCAAAAGGGTGTGAGAGTAAGTCCTTTGGAAAACATAAGGTTTCCCATTGAACCACACTGATATTATTAAGAACTCTTCCATCCGGTGTAAGTTCTTAATTAATTTCATTGTATTGCCTTTCAAAGTTGTTAAAGAGATTGACACTTTTGTGTTTAGGTATCCCTTCAAGCACTTAACCCTAAACTTTTGCTTCAAGAACACTTCATTCTGAAAAGGCAATGAAGGTCTGTAATATCCCTTACCTGGTCTTGTCTTGGAACTTGCTTGTTTTAGGATTAGAGTTGGCCAAATGGACAGTCTAAGATGGGAAATTCTTGGCTGGTCACCTGCATCCACAAAGTGAGCAATTTTCCACACATACACATGTTCATTAGTATTAAATTCTAGGCATCCAAAAATAAACATATTCATAAAAGAAATCATGAAAACACATGAGGAATGGCGTGGAGGGATTTGCCCGAAGCCATAATCACTAGTACAAAGGTGGTAACCTACAAACCTTCCTTCTTAGCGACTTGTAACTGCATTCTCTATCCATGACATCTCCTTGGAAAACACATTACCTACTTGGGGAAGCCAGCGGAGCTTATAGTGGCCTAGGCCTACCACCCCTTCATGGCCGCAGCGGAATCTTAGGTGGGACCCCCACCCCTCCATGGCCCAACCCGTGCCTTGGGATTAGCAGAACCTTAGGTGGATTGGCCACCCCTCCATGCCACCTCCCTACCTTGGGTCCTAGGGGCAGAACCTTAAGTGGGGTTTTTAGGCACCACTTTCTTAGGCCCTTCCTCCCAAGTAGGTTTACAAACACATGGAAGACAATCTTTTGCTCACATACAATGTATACTTGTATTCCTTCATGATCATTCAACTCATAGAGCATTCTAATTGCAATAATCCATAATGAAAGAATCTT
>VDFB02027566.1:0-10449 GCA_007258455.2 Sequoia sempervirens | reverse complement strand
TGGGGTCAAGGCAGGTTGTAGCATCTTTCAGAAATTCAAAACCATCTGGCCATTGCAGATTTCATTTGGGTTCTCTTTCAAATTATTTGTCATCAACTCCTTTGGACAACAGGAAACGCTGTTGTCCATTGCTTAATACAAATGGCATGTTACGGAGTGCACCAACCCATCTGTTAATCAAAGCTAAAGCAAATGATACGGAATTGGAGATTGATATAGGGGAAGAAGAGTCAATAGATTTCGGAGTTTCAGGGAAATTCTCGACTGCAGTGGGATTAATAATGGGCACTGCAATTGGGCCAGGAATCTTGGGTTTGCCTGCAGTAACACTGAGTGCTGGTCCCCTGCCATCAACTGTGACCATTTTGGGCTCATGGGTGTATGTTATTTCATCCATCTTGCTTGTGGCAGAGCTTTCTTGTGCTGTTATGGAAGACAGAGGACTGGAAGAGGTGAGTTTTACTGGTTTAGCAATGCATACATTGGGAGACAATATGGGAATTTTTGTTGCAGTGGTTTATGCAATTTTGAACTATGCCCTTTTGGTTGCTTGCATTGCTGGCCTGGGTTCCCTAGTTCAGACATGGATGCCTTTTTTGTCCTCTTTCGTGGCTTGTGCTGCTCTTCCTGTCATAGTTGGGGGGATTGTAGGGTTAGTATCCTTTAAGGTAATTGATGGTGTGAATAGGGTTTTGTGTGTTCTTATGGTCACATCTATTTCTGCACTTGTGGGAGTGGGGGTATTTGTAAGGAGGCAATGTATATGGAATTCTTTGAACCATGCAGTGTGGGCTCCAGCTGTTCTTTTGCCTGCTGTCCCGGTAACTGTGCTCACACTGGGGTTTCATGTCATAACGCCTTTTATATGCAAGATTGTAGGGAGAAAACCTCGGGATGCCTTTAAGGCTATTAGCTATGGCGGGGCTGTGCCTCTTGCAATGGTCTTATCATGGAACGCAGTTATTTTAGGCCTTGCTCAGTCAATCACCCGTTCCGGGACATTGGATCCAATAAAACTTTTGCTGTCTCTGAATTCCTCTGCCGTACCTGCAGTGCAAGCATTTGCCTTTTCAGCCCTCGGAACAACACTGATTGGTTAAGCACTCAGTTTTCCTAAACAGTTGTATGATACTCTATGCTTGATCCACATGGTTGCCCGAAAGCATCCTAAAACATATTTGGGGATCTTTCCTGAAAAAATGGAAGCTGAAAAAATAGTGAGAAATTGCAATGGAGTTGAAAAAGTTGCACAAAGAATCAGTACAGCCAATGGAAGTAGCAGAGAGGCTAGCTTGGATGACATGTTGGAAGGTCATGAACCTGGTAGAATGGGCTACCATGGACAACAAGAAATAGCTTTGAAAGATTCTTCTAGTAGTGGGTATGGAATGCAAATATCTGCTTACAATGAGCTGAACTATGCCCAACATGATGGAAATATATCTGGCATAGAAAGTGGTAGCACTGGAAGTAAAAATGGGACCTTGTCCACTGAAACAGAACGCTTGTCAAGTCTCAATCATTCGAAATCAGGAGAAACCTTGATGGTGTGCCTTGTTCTAGGCCCTCCCATTCTTATTTCATCCTTTTTCCCCAAAGCTTTTGCAGTAGCACTTGACTTTGCAGGGATCTATGCCAACTGTTTCTTGTTTGGCATCTTACCTCCATTGATGGCATGGATCTATCGCTACAATAATGTGAGGTATGCTCTGAACCACTTTATGCATATATGGATATGGCTTGTTAAACATTCTTCAGTGGATGATGAAACAGTTATTACCTTCCTGTTGAATGTAACTGTAAGCTGCTTTATCAGTTTTATCAACTTCGTTGTCACTTTTCATCAGTGCTTTGAACTACAAATCCAAGACAGTATTTCTTATTCTTCTTTAATAGTAATGTGTTGCACAAAGTGATAAATAAAAGATCTTAGAGTCCAATTTTGTCATCTAAAACTGCAGGAATTCTATACTTGGTTTTTAAAATTACTTTAGAGACAATTAGATACTGAATCATCACATTTTTTTATAAATGCAGTTGTCATATTGTTGTTCTTCTTTCTTAAAAGTAGAAAACAAATTCACCCGAGGAACATAAGAATAAATTAATATGCCTTCTTTTCAGCATCCAGTAGCTAAGCTTACAACTATATGTAACTCCAAACTTAATGAGCAAGATTCATGTTTTACAAGACATCCAGTTTTTGGCCTTTATCATGCATTCTTTGGTGCCCTTCTGTAGGCTTGGCATTTTAATCAAGCAACAAGTTCTATGTTTGTGTCTGAAGGCCACAATATTAGTAAAAGAGAAACGAAACTTGTTCACTTGTGACAAACAAATGCCAGCCATTGTCTTTGCCCTTGGAAAAGTGGAGCCACTATTAGTGGTCATCTATTTTCAGGTCTCTAACAACCATTCATCTGCAGTACTTTTTTCTTCAGCAAAGATTATCCTTATCAAATCAAACGGATCATCTAGTGCCATTCAGAAGATGTATACTAGGGAAAAATTACAACCATTCAACATTCTCTTTCTTGTTCAATATGAGGAGGCTTTCAATATTTTGTTGTCATTACAATCAGATATCCTTGATTAAACAGGATGAAGTTGCAAGTGGCCCAAAGCATACTTAGCACAATGGTCTAAGATCAGAAAATTCATGGCATTATGTTCAAAGTTGATGTTGTGGGAGAAAACAAAGCTTTAGGTAGATTTCAGGCTGATTTTCTATTGCTTATTAATAAGGGTTTGTTTTTGCCAACCACTTAGTAATGTCTTGGAAAAATCTGTCCACATTGTGGTGAATAGTCCAACAAACTTATAAAAGAGCAGTACTAATTAATCTTTAATAGCCATTTCAAGGAAAATCTATCGTAGACACTAAGAGAAAGTCCACCCAACTTATTGACCATGAAGAGAAAATAGTCCAACAAACTTATAAAAGAGCAGTACTAACAAAATCTTTAATCTAACAACAAAAACACAATGCACTTCATTTCACTTTGGAAAACCTTTATAGGGAAAAATCCCAGCACAATAAGCTTCTCTCTTATTCCATCAAGCGAACCCTTTACAATGCAATAACATACTTCAAAGTTTTGCTTTATCTTAAACTAAAAGAGGGGTAAAAATTTATTCAAACCAAAAAGAACAGTACAAAGCAACATGTGCAAGCGTATATAGGCACATCAATAGGTAACTATCTAAGCAGTTATATAATATCCTAACTACCAAAACCATGGGCCAATAAATGCATAAGTTAAACCACCTATCTAAGTGTGAGTGTAAATCATGAAAAGTATACTAACACTTTTCCAAAATTCTGTTTTGATTAAGCATACTTGGTCCGGCCTTAAAAATTGTCTTTAATTCATTGTTTAAAGATTGAATATGGTCAACAATAGTTAAAATAATAAATTTAAAAATAATTGATTATGGTTTAAAGTGATCATGTTAAGCATTGACTTTGGTTAGAGGGGGTGAGTAGTAAACTCTAATTGAAAATTGCCCATAATTAATTCCCATCAAAGTCTACTTATGCATTTGTCATCAAAACTTGTTATCATGTTGTTTAAATTGTTAAGCTGAGGAAAATATTTGTAAGATTTGGCTATGGAGATAGCCACCCAAGATCAAGAGAGCCAAACTCAAGCACAAATAATCGGAAGACCAATATGAAAGAATAATGCTATTCTATTCAATGATGTTTGTGCAAAAGAGATTGATTACAAAGTATAAAGAAGTATATGCTTATATAGAGCAAGACAATGCATGAATGGTGGAAACTAACTAAAGTTAGGCATCCATGATAGATGGATCTAACTAATGCTAAACATGTATGATAGGTGGAGATAACTAGATGAACTAACATGATAGAAGTAATGTAACTCAACTAAGAATAGATAAGTATCAATTAAGTACATAAGATATGGGCACATGATTGATTGACACAACTACCTAAATGAGCTTATCCTGAATAGTTGCATAAAATGCAATGTATTAATAAACTAAATGTAAGAAAAATAAGATGCACCAACACCCCCCATATGTGAAAATTAGAGAGAAATGGATAGAGGGGTCCCATCAATGTGTGGCCATATTGGGTACCCCTATAAAAAGGTAGAGAAGAAGAAAATTTGTTGGAAAAAACTCCCTCTCTCCCAACATGTGAAAAGGGCTATGTGATCCCCCTTGAAATAACTAAGAAAGATAAAATCCCATGCAAGGAAAAACTCCCCCCCTAAAGAGAGACCATGCAATCCCCCCTCAAGATGAAGGCTCATGTGCCAATGGTAGATGCTTGGCATTGAATGTTGAAGTGGTCCATCATTGATGAATAATTTTTTTCTCCTTGGGAAGAAACAAAGTCAAAGGTGTATGTAGGATATCTTCCCATTCCTAAAAGGAAGATGTGGGAAGAAGGATAAGAACGAATGATGTCTCTAAAATTTTCTCAATTGTCACCATGTTAGTGTTGAGAGGTGCCACAATCAAATGAGAAGTCTTAGGTCTAACTAAAGAAAGTGACAGTTAAAAACCTTGTGGAAATAGATGTAGAACAAGATACAATGATGAATATGAATCCTCTAAATTCTACTCAAGGATCTTCAAGCCAATTCCAAATTGTGACAAATGATAATAAGATGAATCAAGTATCATGTAATATTTAGGTATAGTAATCATGGAGGTATGGTTCCCACCATATGCAAGATAACTTGACCATTGAGAATCTAGTATTCCTATAGAAGGTTCCAACATGAAATATTATTATGTTTGATACGTGGAATCATGAACATCTACATAATTTTTCACTATAGCGGTAGATGTAGGTGGAGAAAGAACAAGAGGGCCTGAGTGTTCTCTTGTGACATATGAAGATGTTACAACTCCATAGGAACTAACATCAAAGAATATGTGAATTTCCTTAATGGTGTCCTCCAAATGTATAAGAAGGGACTCACAAAACAAACCTAAAATGTATTTCAAGTACTCATCCCAAGTAGATATCTATGGAATATGATGTATGTGATCCTACTACACTAAATCACTAGAAGCAACATTGAGTTTGATGGAAGTAGGAGATAACAAAGATGGGATCTTAGTGCATGTCATCTAACTACATTTCCATCCCTAGATGATGTGTCCACACTAGATGTGTAAGTAGAACATCAAATGTATTTGACAATGTTGGTGTAGAAGAATTTGGAAAACTAATCTAATTTTCTAGAAGATGTTTCAGTTCATTAATCTACTTCAAAAAGAAGTCATTTTCATTTTGATTCTTCTTCCCATTGTAAGAAAATTTTAATTTACATGATTTAGAAGGATTTTGTTCAATATTGAGGTATAAGGAAGAGAGATTTGGAGACATGGTTGTATCCCCCAAGATGACTCAATCATGAAACCGACAAAAGTAGATGTAAAATCATAAGACTACCCCCCAAAAGTACACAATCATGAGAGCCCTCTACAAAATTATGATGATGGAAGTTTATACTAAGTGTGATTATAGTTTCCACTTACCAAATTAGTGAAATGTTCTTGATCTAAAGGTATTACAAATACCAAATCAAGTTATAGAGTTGAAACTACAATTTTTTGATATAATGAGATTAATCAGAGTACACCAAAAGTACATAAAAAATTATGCACATTAAAAAAATTGCACCAAAAATTGTTATTGTATGAGCTTGAATGAAGCCCCAATAGTTCTAAAAATGAGAATTTATTAACATGTGAGGAACCTTGTAGTAGTTTAGCAATAAAACATGAAGTACAAAGAATAAATGCTTAAAACTAAAAAAAACAATTGTATAGAATTTGGCAAAACTTTGCTATAGAATATTGTTGTCTTCTTTGAGGAGGAAACCTACTTTAAGCAACACTAAATATAATATAATTCATCAATTCTAAATAAAAATTTCTGACCTATATTTATGCTAATTCTAATAAAGTTAATTCTCTCAAGAATATGGAATTATTCAAAATAACTCAAGGATGACATAAAAGGTATATGCATCCAAAGCCTTTATTACAATAAAGAAATAATTAGAACAAAGGCTTTTAACATCCTACCCCCCTTGAAAATATTATCCTCAAAGTTGAAGCGAAAGAAATTGATGTTGAACTTGGTGAATTGGTTCTCAAGTGACATCTTTAGAGTGCATGCCATGCCAATGGATCAAGACCTCAGTGATTGTGTGGTTACAAAAGAATTTGACACAAGTGCATATCCAAGACTACTTCAAGCTGAAGAATGATAGATCCTTCATTATTGTGTTTTAGAAGAATGGTTTGGCTAGAGACATGGATGATAAGATGGACATGAAAGGAAGTTGGGAGTTCTAGTTTGTAAGCAATAAGACCAATCTACAAAACAACTTTGCAAGCACCATAGAAATGAGAAGAAAGTTTTTGATGACCTTTTATACACAAAGAGGATTATATATAAGGTTGCAATTAGAGGAAACCTATATTGCTAGGTGGGTGATCCTACAATAGTGGGTTACACTTTTTGGCCAAACTTGACATTGAACCTAATTTTTTTTTTTTAACTAAATCTTCACTTTTGGGACACCTATAGGCGCTAAACCATTTGAAGATGATGATTTGTGAAATTTTGTCTATAGATTCTAAATATATATATTTTTTTATTTTTTGTCCAATCAAATTGCATTTATTTTTCCATCTCCTTCAAAAACTAGTTTTAAATAGTAAACGCCATTTTTTAAAGAGTGGCATGTACTTGCTAACACAACTTTTTTCTATGAAGGATAAAATTCTATTTTTTTTAATTTAGATTTATAACTACGATATCTAGTGCATGCAATTGGTTTCATAGTGTTTTATTGAATATTTTTTTCTTAATTAGGTTTTGAAGTTATACTAGTTACAATTTAAGCTTATAGGTTTCTTGTATAAACATTTCGAGAATTATTTTTGGAAATCTACTATTCTTCACATGTGTTGAATAGATAGCTTAATTTTTGGTGAAAAATCTACATTCAAAGTAAAAAAATAAATATAATAATCAAATGAAATATTTTTAAAATTATACTTTTGGGAAGCTTATAATAAGGACTACATACTTACAAAAAAAAAAAATTAAATGAATTCATTTGATCCCCCAAAACGTAAATCAAAAGTGGTTTTATCAGCATTTTGATAGGTGTAGAGGAGGCATTTATAGGTATGGTTTAAAACTAGTGGGGTTCTATCCAAGGGGGTTTGATCAAACCCTATTCGAAATTAAAATCCTTTGAATGGAAACTTTCAAGGCTTAAATCATTATATTTTCTAAAATATGTGATTTCAAAAATCAAGATGTTGTAGAAAGTGTAACCCATTATTGTGGCAACACCGGGTTAGGCACATTCAAAATAGTGTCAATCTACTTGTTACTTCATGTGATTTTGAGCCACGTGGAGGTTTTCACAAATGATTTAAGGAATATTTTCTTGTGTATTGAGGGTAATATCCACTACGTTAGCTAGAGAAATACCTAAAATGTGAGAGAGAAGGGAAGGGGGTTTCTTCCCATAAATTACTTTATGTATGGAGTCATTTTTTTGGCTATGTGATACACGTTGTTCTACTATTCTATAAGAGGTAATCATTTGACCTAATCATGTTTTTTTTAGAGGAAAAACATCTAAGATATGTTTCCAAGCATTTATTGACAATCTCAATTTGATCATTTTTTCAAAGATGATATCCAAATCTCATCTCCAAATTTGTGCCCACTTTGCTATACAATTCTTTCTAAAAATGGCTTGTAAATGTGGCATCATGAATAGGGACTATAGAAGAGGAAATGTCATGGAGAAAAAATAAGGTCAAAGAAGGTTTGGTCTATGGTGGCGAAGGTGTAGGGATGGTCCAAGGCATATAAGTGGGCATATTTGGATACACAATCCATCACCACTAATGTGACTAATTTCCCACTAAACTTGGGAAGTCCATCAATGAAATTATTGATATCCACTAAGATCATGCCAAAATAAATTATGATGTACCCACTTGTATGTTTTCATAAACCCTGAATGACCAGCTAAGGGGGAGGCATGCAATTCATGAAGAATTTGAGGACAAAGAGAAGTGTTGGGAAGTACAAATAGGAACCCTTTATACCATAAATATAGGGAATTCCAAGAGTGGTTAGGGAATAAAGTAGGGTTGAAAAAAAATTGGTTGATGAAATTTTGTGTGGCTTGATCTTAGAGCCATTCTTCTTGGAGAACTTGTAGCCAATTACAGGGGGCCATAGAAATTGCAGAAAGAGTGACATGGTCCTCAAACTTATAGGAGAGAGCATCAATAACCACATTCTCCTTTCCATTTTTATAAGTGATCTCATAGTCATACCTTATGAGTTTGGTGACCCATTTTTGTTGAGTTGGAAAGGATACTCATTGCTCTAACAAATATTTGAGACTATGGCAACCCATTTTGATACAAAAATGTTTAATCTATCAAATATGGCCGCTATTTTTTAATTACATTTAAGATGGATTTCATTCCCTTCTATAAGTGGACTAGATCAAAATTTTCCTAGATATCATGTTGTTGGTGAAGACAATGGGGTGACCATTCTGCATGAGAACAACATTAATGTCATTTCCACAAGAATGACTTTCAATAAAAAAATATTTTAAATAATTAGTCATTACAAGAATTGATGTTAAATACATTTCATTTTTTAGGACCATAAAATAATGTGCAACAATAGGGGTCCATGAGAAGGCATCATTTCCAAGCCAAATAGTTGAAGGAGCAATAATTTTACTATAATCTTTGACAAAATTTTGATAATAGCTAGTGAGATCCAAAAATCAATGAAGGGTTCTAAGTGTCTTGGGAGTGGTGGTGCAATATTGTTGAAAGGTGTGGGAGTTGAAAAAATTCATTGAGAAGTGAACTCATCCTTTGCAAGTTCGGTAAGACCCAAAACTTCCATCATGTTGTTTGGTTTGAAAATTTTGACATCAAATCATATTGAATCCTTAAGGCCATTGATGAAGTATCTTTTGAAAAGAGAGTCAAATAAGCTATCAATGTGATTAACTAGTTGCTCAAATTAGTTTGATATTCTTGAATGGTGCTTATTTTATGGAGCTTGGTAAGAGCATCAATAAAATCCCAATAAACACAAGGGTCAAATTGAAAAAAATAATTTCTTACCAAATATTTCCTAATTGTATTCATCTTGAGCCTTGAGATACCACCAATACATTTGGACAATTTTCTTTTCTAGATGTAAGGATGTAATAGAGATCTTGTTCATTGGAGGAGTGCTATGTAAGATTGACATACTATTTAGCTATATTTTCCAACTAGTAAGTTAGTGTCATCAAATTAAAGAAGTCTAATTTGGAGCTGGATCATAGAGCAAATAGATTTACCATCAAAGGTCCACTCATTATTGAAGCACTTGTTGAGTGTTGCATTTTGTGCACTAAACTCACAGCAATTTATTCACCAATTATGAAACTAGGAGTCTCCAATTTGTGAATTTTTGGTCCATTAAAGTGGCTATGGGAATTGGGTAAACATAATGATGAGGTGGATGGGTTGGTTATTTATTTATTCTAAAATATGCCTCAAAATAGCCAACACTAAATACAATTCCAATAGGACAATTTCTTGAAAATGAAAAATAAAATTTAAAACTTTCAAGTTTTTCAATTTTATTGGTTCTCACAATTTTAGCTCCTATGTGGTGCAAGGGCACCATGACATTTTTGCTTCAAGTTATTGTCATTTGGTGTTTAGGTTAGCGTTTTGTGTGTTTTTTCACTTGGTTGATGTAATAAGTTCAAATAAAGACCATTTACAATGTTTGTGTGTCATGTAGGGTCCTCTAGTAATGTTTTGTAAAAGTTGTTACAATGATGTAAAAGTTGCTTTGCAACTTGACAATTTTGGCATTGTGAAGAAGATGAATGGTCACCTATTTGAAATATGGTTGTAGACCATTAGAATTCAGTTGGAAATTGTTTAAATAAGCCTCACAAACATTGAGGAAAGGTTGTTGAATCATTTTTGGAGGAAAAACAATAAAGTAATACTTCATTTTATGTGATTTTGTGTCTTTTTATGTAGTTTCTAGTTCTGTACGGACCCCGTATAGTGAGATTGTGATCTAAAATTCATGTGAAAGTTAGTTCAAAGAATCTACTTCAATTTAAATGTGGTGTGAGTGAATTTCATTGAGAAATAAGCTAGTTTGAAGTGTTTCTTTGCAAACCTCCTGTAAAACCCTAAGTTTGAGGGTTTGTAGCAAAAATCATGCATACCAACCCATTCCACCATTGAATTCAGGACAAACTTGGTGGAATGGAAGAAATGAGTTTTCTTTTGATGCTTTTGTTGTGTTTTGGAGCAGGAGATGGAGTTTGGAGGGTTTTTGTTTGATCCCTAGCCTAACATCTTCATGTGTTAGGCTTAGGT
>VDFB02027564.1:0-12193 GCA_007258455.2 Sequoia sempervirens | reverse complement strand
TATTGACACCTATCCCTTTTCTATTCACTTTTTAGGACTTAGTAATGACTATCCAAAGAGAAAATGAGATAGTGGCAACAACCATTTATATTATTTATCTCACTGCAATCCATTTCATGGCTATAGTCATGTTGTCACCCAGTGTAGATTTATTTTTTCAAATTCATAGATAGCATGAAGACAAACTGTAGCCTTTAATGGGTACTACTCTTGTTGAGCTATTCTCTTGTTCCTTAAGAGCACCATGATTTATGATGGTTTTTATGTTGAATATCTTCATTAAAACACCCCTATGCAAGTATATGCCTTCACTATTATAGCCTATTGCTGGAATGGATGATCAATTGTATGAAAAGGTAAAAATGCAATTGTGCTTTGCTTCCTTCACATATATGAGTTTGGGTTTAGAGCTAGGATCTTGATTTAATTAAGCTCAGGACTTAAGGTTAGGTTAGGGTTTGATTAAGCTCAAGGTTAGGGTTAAAAGGTTAAGGTTGGAACTTTCGATTAGGGTTATAATTAGAGTTAAGGTTGTCATGAGGAACTATGGTTAGTGTTAAACTAAAGTTATAGAATAGCATTAGAATTATGGTTAGGGTTAAATTATAGTGGAATTTATAATTAGGGTTAGAATGAGAAGGGTTAGGATTATAATTATAGATACATAGGGTTGGGATTAGCATTAGGGTTAAGGTTAGGTTAGGTTTGCATTTAGTGGAGTTGGGGTTCTAGGATAAAGCTTGGGTTCCAATGATAGGGTTAGGGTTGGGGTTAGAGTTAAAGTTCAATTACAAATAGGGTTAGGGTTTAATTAGGTTTAAGGTTAAGGTTAGATTAGGGTTATGATTCAATCTCAACAATAATTCTCACTCTAACTCTAACCCTAAACTTAATCATAAAACTAACACTGAAACTATTTTTAACCCCAACCCTAACTAAATATATATCTAACCCTAACCTTAATTCTATAACTCAAAGTAATTATAATCTTGTCTTTCATGTTGTGCTACAAATGCTACTAGCATATATATATATTATTTATTAATATATATAAAATATGCCAAGAGATATTTGTTGTCAAATAAAGTTTGCACCCTTGCTAAGCTATCAACTATAGCAACCTATTGACACATGCGAACACTTCGAGGTTGTGGGTGACCTGGGAATGAAGTGAACCTCTAGATTATGGGCTGGTTCCCCTTAAGATATCTTGGGAATATTGTAGAATGATAAAGGAAAAGAGTAAGAAAGATGTACTTGAATCCAAAACCTATCGCTAACAGGTGATACACCAAAGATAAACATATGACAATACTATAGAAAACTCATAGAAAATATCAATAGAACTCAATAATCACACAATAAAGAGATTTATGCTTATAAAAATGAGTCTATGTAAGGTTCTGACTGTTCTAGTGCTTAACACAAGGAAAACAAGGTGTCTTCACATATATAAGTGCAGTAGAAAGAGATCACTAACATAAACTAGCTTTATGGCATAATATTCTTTGCATCCAATACTGAAGGAATCTAATAAAATAGAGGATTACACAGGATTTTATCATGCAACTCACAAGAAATACTGAAACAGCAAAGAAAAAAAAATTGAAAGGAAATGACTTTCTATTAAGAAAAACTAGAGTCCCTGTGTTATAGGCCTACAATATTATGAAAAATGAGTTACAAAGTATGAATAATGCTCCTTTAGCAGTTTTCCTGACCAAGAACTCCTTTACAAAAAGGCAAAAATGCCATATATACACAAGTGAGGTCGGCCCCTTAGGGCTTACAAAAAATATCGGGCTCAAAAAGATCTATCCACAGATCTTTTGGGTGAATTCAATGTAGGTCCCTACGTGTCCATGACGGTGAAGAGTTGTCTTAGTAGAAGCTTTTCTGATATTTCATAGCTACCACATTTATTGATCCATCATGTCGTATTTAGCTACTTTGGCTGCACCTTGAATGCCCTGCAAGCTCACTCTAATTCGTGTGGCATTCACCTAGGGTTGACATTCTTTGTTTTGCCATGGCTCACCTCAGCTCCCCCTGGTTGGTCGAGCATTTTCCACGTGGGCTTTGCAGCTAGTCAAAAGTCTTTTGAAAAGAATCACATCTCGGCAAGACACTGAAAGTGTCTTGCCGATGTGATTATATCATTTGGCAACAATCGGCGTAGTACGTGACAGTCGATGAGAGTTCATATCGAGCTTGATTAGTCATATCGATACTACTGAGGCCGTCAGCAAGACACAATTTTGTCACTGGGATATCATGGCAAAAACTCCATGCTTAGCGAAGGCATTAGTTTCAGAGAGACCCACTACACTCAGCGAGACCTCCTGGCAATGTTGAATCTCTCACCCTGAGCTTCCCCTCATTTGGAAAGACACCTGGGTGTTGGTGAGACTCTTTATCGAAGACAAAACGTTATTCTGAGACCCTGTGTCTTTTGTCGGTGATACATCTTCAATGTCACCCTGAACGCACTTTATTCTATCGAGCTCTTCTTTCTTTCGCTGAAACTTAATCAAGTCGGTAGGACATCATGGCGATGCCCCATAGTCCTACCGATATCTGCTTTTGTCGCTGAGACACCCACACTTCACCGAGACCTCTTATAGAATCTCTTTTCCTTCGGCGAACTCTTCATTCGGAAAGACCCCTGGCGAGACCCTTCGTGCCACTGAGACATCGGCCTGTCGGCCAAACCTCCTGGCGAACTCCTTAACTCTTGGCGATGAGCTACTTCCTTTGGTTGGGGAGACATTGCGCCTTCACCAAGACATCATGGAGAAACTGCTTTTCTCCTGGCGAGCTTCCTTCATGTCTCTGAGACTTTATATCGGAGTCTCCCTGCTTTGCTGAAAGTTCACCTTGAGTTCGGAGAGAGCTTGCCTGGTCGGCAAGACATCCTGTTGACCCCACCCTCATTCTGTCTGAGCTCTTCCTTTCCTTCATTGAGACTCCTGCCAGTCGGGAAGAGCTCATCATGACTTCACTTACCTTTGCCAAGAGCCTTCATTCTTGTCAGGGAGACATTCCCACTTCGGCATGATGCTACATCGATGCCAAATGTCCTCAGTGAAGTCCTTCATGGTCGGCGAGACTCCTTTCGAAGGAAAACATACTGAGGCCTCCTGTCGTCGGCAAGACATTGTCCTGTTGGCTAGACCTCTCGCCAGGCTCCCTATCTCTTAGCGAGTTTCTTTCTTTTTGGTTGAGAATCTTCATAACTGGCAGGGCGGGGGCGAGACGAAACTGGAATAGGGACTGAGAGGAGAAAAGGGGGCAGAAACCAAGACAGATGAATTCTGACGGAACCGGGACCGGGACCAAATTCGGGCCTAAAACTTTCTTCAAGTTTCAAGTTTGGATTCCGTTCCGATCCCACCCCAGACAAAACTCAAAACATGAAGGAAGAAAAAAAAAACATAAGGGGGAACCAAGCAGGAAGAGACAAACCTCGATCCTAAGCCACGAAGAAAAGGAAAGAAGAAGGAACGGGATCGAGGCCGGAACCAGAATGAAACCAAGAACCAAAACTTTTGGAAAAGTTCCAGTTAGAGTTTAGATCCCGCTCGGAGCTCTGGAAAAAGAAAAAAGCGCTTCAAAGGAAAAGCGGGATCACATAACCAAAAGCCCGATCACAAATTAACGCCGATTAAGGGCGAAAATAAGCGGCGAAACACGAAAGTTTGAGTTGAATCGGACGAACCACGGAAACAAAGGCTGGGGAGGGTCAGGACAAGGAAGAAAAGAATTTCCTCCTCGGTCAAAATGAAAAGGTCAAAGAAGAAAAAACGCTAAACGCCGAACGGAAACCGGAATAGAAAAGAGTGGAACAGAAAATGTTCCATGGAAGTTCGGTAGGCCAGCGATGGAAAGACGAAAGGTGGAACCGAAGCGTGAACTGGAGATAGAACAAAGGAACGAAAACGGAAAAGTTCGAGACCGGTTAAGGATTCGCCAAAGCGAAAGAAGCTCAAAAATACAAGGCCAAAACACAAAAAGAAAAAACCCTTTTAAGAAATGAAGATATACTGCATTGAGCTCCAACCCTCTTGGGAGCCACATTTAATCCACGTGCCAAAAATAAACAAACATCATTTTCCCCTGCATCTACACAAGAAGCAAACAAGTTAGAAAAAAGTGATCCTGATGCAAGTGTTCTTCCATTTGGTCTTCAAGAACCCCTGAAAACATGGGTTACCCTGCCTGATTGAGCCCATAGTCGAAAAATGGGTAACATTTTTGGCGACCTTTGCTAGATGTTTGCCTGCTAAACATGGAGCCCAGTAGCCTAGGCCTATCCATTGGGCACAGAGTCATTGGGAGAACTCAGAAATAGACCTGGAGCAGCCTTGTGCATGGCTGTAACTCATTTGAGACTCATAAGACATAGTAGGCCGTCGAAAATTTATTGAAGATAGGAAAAAAGAACTAAAGTGAAACTATTTACCGTGCTGGGATAACACTTAGGGAATGAAAAAAACAACTATCATCCAGAACTCTAACAGTTAAGTATAGATTTAGGTCCTTACCTCAGAAGCAATGTTTGAGGTGAATCCCATTTACTGGGATTGGTTCCACTACACCATCCAACTTGGATAGCTGGAAAGCATTATGCTACTTCTCCTTGGTATTGATATATGGGCCAATCCAAAGTGCATCAAATTTGGAGTGCCTTCCAGGCCTACTTTTAAATTCATCCCACTTTACCACTATGTCACCTTCCTGGAACACTCTGGGAGCTGCCTTTTTATCGAATGACTTTTTCACTTGAGCCTGATATTGCTCCGTCTTTTTCACTGTTTCAGCTCTAAGTTCTTCAAGCTCAATCAACTGGGCCAACCTTGCTGTCATAGGCTCCTCCTCAATTATATCAAGCTGATTTACCAGATCGAGGGCTGGGAGTTCAACTGAAATGGGCAGCCTCGCCTCTTTTCCATACACTAACATGTATGGAGAAAGTCCTGTAGATCTTTTCGACGTAATCCTATCCGCCCACAAGGCTGACTTTAACTTGGTGTGCCAGGCCTTTTGATTGCTCTCCATAGTTCTCTTAATGATCCTTAGGAGGTTCTTGTTAGTGGACTCGGCCTGTCCATTGCCCTGCGGATAATAATTAGAGGATGTACTCAGATATATGCCATTTTTGACAGCCCATTCAGAGATTTTAACACTCACAAAAGCCAGGGCATTGTCTGATACAATAGAATCCGGGACACCAAATCTGGTAACCAGTTCTTCGTAAAAATTTAGGACAGCAGATTCATTAGCTTCTTTGAGTACCACAGCTTTAGTCCATTTTGAGAAATAATCAGTGGCTGTGAGTATCCATTTGTGGCCTGCACTTGATGGTGGATTTATAACCCCAATAAAATCCAAACCCCATTTCATGAAGGGCTGATCAACCTGAACCGGTTGCAGCGGGAGGGCTGCCAACCTCTCTTTTCCAGCAAACATAGCACACTCTTTGCATCTTCTTACCCATGCATGAGCATCTTTGAATAAGGTAGGCCAATAATAGCCTCCTTTCATTATTTTAAGAGCCGTGGCTCTCGGAGAAAAGTGTCCACCAGCTGATCCTTGATGGAATTCATACAATACTCTATCAACCTGATCAGCTTCAATACACCTTAATAGGACACCATGAAAATCTCTTCTAAACAACAAACCTTTTAAAAGAACATAAGGTATGGATTGTAGCCGATAATACCTTCTTTTAGATCTAGTCAGATCGGGAGGGCACTCACCAGTCAATAAAAAATGTGTCATTTCTGTGATCCAACCAATAGGAGCAGGTATGGAAGTTTGTTGTCCATCTTGGAGTGCTAAAACATAACTGTCTTCCTCCGTTATACTGTTGTTGCTATCTTCAGTAAGTTGTTCGTAGAGAGCTCTCCCTCTGACTAGTTTGGTAACCTTTATTTCAAGGTCATACTCCATCACCTTGGTGACCCAACCAGCTCTTCTATCACTCAAATCTTTGTTTAACAAAAATTCCTTCACACTGGGATGAGCAACCATTAGTATAATCTTGTTATTGGAGAGCATGTGCCTAAACTTCTTTAAGCTTCTTATGACAGCAAGAACATGTCTTTCTACAAAAGTGTACTTGAGCTCGTAATCTTTGAGTCCCTGACTGAAGAACGCCAGGGGCTGTTCAGATCCTTCATTATTTCGCTGCACAAGTATAGCTGAAAGCGAATCAATATTTCCATAGGCATATAAAATGAAATCCTTAGAAAAGTCAGGATTCAGAAGTGTAGGTGTGGTTGCTAATGTTTCTTTTATAAGCTCAAAACTTCTTTTTCTATCCTTAGTCTAGCTGAAAGGTACATTCTTTCTCAGCATGTGAGTTAATGGACTTAACAAATCAGCAATGTTAGGGATAAACCTCCTAAGAAAGTTAATCCTACCAATAAAACTCTGCAGACCCTTTTTATGCGCTGGTAAGGGAAGAGCTAAGATGGCACTTATTCTTTTAGGGTCAATAGTAATACCTTGTTTAGATACCACATAACTGAGCAATCTTCCTTCATGAACAACAAACACACATTTTTTGGGATTAAGTGATATCCCAAATTCCCTGCACTTTTCAAAAATCTGCCTCAAATGCTTCAGATGATCCTTAGCCTCCTTAGAAAAAATAGTGATATCATCAAAATAGACTAAAACTATCTTGTACATTAAACCCTGAAAGGCCATATCCATGGCCTTTTGAAAGGTTGCCCCGACATTAGATAGACCAAAGGGCATTTTCAGATAAGCCATGGTTCCCCATTTTGTGGTGAAAGCTGTTTTGTATCGATCTTCTCTCTTCACCAATATTTGGTTGTAGCCAGAATAGCCATCTAGTAAAGAAAACCTTTCAGACCCTGAGACTACCTGAAGTATCTGCTCCATAGAAGGTAGAGGATGATGGTCTTTTAAGGAGGCCCTATTTAAATCACAAAAATCTACACAGAGTCTTATTTCACCATTTTTCTTTCTTACTGGCACTAGGTTTGAGACCCATGAGGTATGCTTGATGGGGAAAATGATGTTGCTTTCAATCAACTTATCTAGCTCCTTTTTCATCAAAGGTTCTAACTTAGGATTCAAGGGCCTCTACTTTTGTCTGACCGGTTTGACATTAGGCTCAAGTTCAATGGTATGTTGAGCAAGCTAGGGATTAAACCCTTTTAAATCACTATATTGCCAGGCAAAGATATCATTAAATTCTTGACAAAGCTGAATAAAAACATGCTTCTCTTCAACTGTACATACCTTGCCTAACTTAAGAAGCCTTTCTTTGAAGACTTCAACCTCTTTGTAGTGATCTTGCTGAACTTGAATACTCCCCTTGGGCTTCCTAGCTTCATCATCAGTATTAAAAACAGATTCTAAAGTGACCAGGCCCTTGGGCAACTTGTTGTTTTTTAGCTGAATAATCTGGTCATTGTACTGGCGTTGTAATTTTTCCTGATTGGTATGTGAGAATTTGGCTTCTTCTCTCAAAAAGCTGACAATCTGCTGGTCGCTATCAAAGACTTGCCAGTGCATGTCGTTATCAGGCACGGCAGGCCTAACTATAATCTTGATATGTTGGTTAGCTTTATCACTGCAAATCTCCTTTGGAATATCGTGTTCGGCTCCCACAGCAGCTAATCTATTAGCATGTTTATTTTGAGCTCTAGGAATGGAAATCAGATTAAATGCCTCAAATCCCTCTAAGAGGTCCCATACCCTATTCCTATAAGACCTGAGCATATTATTTTTAACAGCATTCAACTTTCTCACCTGATTGATGACCAACTCGCTGTCACCATAAACTTTTAGACAGCGAATACCTCTCTGTCTTTCCCACTCCAAACCTTGGACTAGAGCTTCATATTCAGCAACATTGCTAGAGCAGCTAAAATAGAATCTAAAAGCTTGATAGTACTTTTGTCCTTCTGGTGATACCAGCATACATCCACCACCAGTACCTATTCTACTCCTTGAACCATCAAAATACAACTTCCATAAATCATTTTCATGTTGCTCACTATGTTGTTCCTTATTCTTTTCAATATTAGGCACAAAAGAGTCAGTCTCATGCATCATATAAACACCGATGTCAACCTCCTCCAACTACTTGCCCATATCCGCCTCCTGAGCTTGAGGTGCCCACTCTTTAGGAAGAACATCTGATGTTCTTTCTATTTGAATCTCGGCCTCTTGAACCGCAGGCTGCTCCACTTGTTCATTCGTAACCAAGTTGGCATTGATAGGGGAAGGGTTGTAAGGCTCAACATGAACCTTGGCTATGGGTTCTGATTTAATAGTAGCTCTAGTGCCATATCTAGTTTTGAAAAGCATGTGAGACCAATCAGAGGATAGGTAACCACCTATCTTGGCCGTAAAATCCCTGGATAAACAAAGGGCAAAGTACGAGAGCAACTCAATAATGTATATATCCTGTGGTATTGCAAAATTGGGACATGCATGTAGAGTTAAGCTCAAATTTTTAATGACCCCTACTGTGTTCACAGCAGTACCATCCAATTGTACTACCCCCTTTTCTAGTGGCTCATATTCAATTCCCAACTTATCGACAATTTGTTTGGGCATAATTGAACTACTAGCCCCTGAGTCAATCATACAATTGTGAACCAGATAATCTCCTATGATTAATGATAAATAAAAGGGAGGTGGCTTGGCCTTAGCAGCTTGCTGTTCTTTATTTCCAACTGTAACGTTAGCCAACGCAACCTTCTCCTTTTCTACACTAGGCTCATCTGAGACACTTAAACCTGATAAGGAAAATTGAAGTAGGTCCTTTTGACCCGGAATACTCAGAGAATCCCATATTGACATGGGTACATTAATTTTCTTCATATGCTCAAGTACATTGAAAGATGTAGCAGGTTTAACTTGACTTTTAGGGGGAATAACATTACCTTTCACTGAAGGAGCCTAGGCTGACAAATTAGACTGTTGGTTGACTATCAAAGGCTGGCCCCTTGGTAGCATCCGAATTTGGTTAGGTTTTGATGAATCAGGGGCACTTTGATCCTAGTCCGGCCCTTACTTCGATTGAGTTTGAACTATATTAGGTTGATGTGCCTCATCTATAGCCCTCTTCTTGCTACGTGTATTGTTTGCAATCGAAGAATCAAAGTGGACCACTCCACAATACTCTTCCCCTTGCCAATTTAGGAATGTAGACTCATGTGTCTATTGCTCTTGCTACTGCGCTTTAGTTGTTATAGGCACATTACTGTTCTGAACCATCAAGGCTTGGTTAAGCATCCCATTTACATAGGTACTCTGATTATGGGGTTGATTGCACGGAAAGCACCACTCATAATCTTGAACTAAATTGTTCTGGATAGGTGTGAGCTCTTTGGAAGTGCTTGCAGCATTAGAGTCATAAGCTTGATGTGGCCTTGAGTTAGGAACAAACTTTTGACCTTGATTATAAGGCTGGTAAGGTGGTCTATTGGTCTGATTTTGCTGGTAATTAGATTGAAATGAGGACTGGTAAGGCTTAAAACCTTGATTTTGTTGTTTTTTGAGATTAAACATCTCATTTCCAAAGGTCGTTAAAAGGCCTTTATTCTCTTGCAGTTTGTTAGACTAAACTGGAAATGCATTTAATTGACCATTAGGCTAGGTATCAAGTGCTAACAATCCCGGTGCACTTGGGATAACAGCCAAAGGAGGAACTTGCATAGGTATTGAGGTCAAGAGCAGAAACATTGCATAGTGGTCTTGGGGTACTTACTAGCTCAGATGTAGGCTATTTTCAGCTCCATATAATATATGCTATGTGAAGTGTATCACCTCCCATTGATTGAATCATCACAAAAATATCACTATTTCAAGCTCTTAAATAGTATAAAAATGCATGATTAGCAGTAGGTCTTACCGTTTGTGGGATTCTATCCCACGTCCTCTGGAAACGGTGATTGAAATCTGACATAACTTCATGTGGAGCTCTTTTGATTGTAGATAGTTGCTCCACCAATGACAAGTGGTCTGATTTATCTTCAAAAAACTTGCACAATTGGCTTCCTAACTCATCCCATGTTGCTATGGAGTTGACAAGCAGGCCTCTGAACCATTGTAAGGCTTTTTCTTTAAATGACGCTGCCAGCAAGCGGAGCGCAACATTTTCTTCAGTCACATGGTGAACAGCACACAACTTGGAAACATTTTTTATATGCTCTGTTGGGGTGGTATGATCCTCCCCATAAAAATATGGCAACCCTCTTAAGACAACAACTAGAATGTCATCATGCTGAGTTAAATTTAGTGGGCTGCCTTGGTTAAAGACAACAAATGGCTGGTTTCTCACTGCTGGAATCATTGTTGCTGGGATGCTCTTAGTATAACAACAAGAACAACAGTATGTCCTCTAACAACAGGATTCGACTTGGATCTTCTAAAATAAACAACTATTTTTTGAACCCTTTGCATTTCTCTCCCCTTTCTTCTGGGTGGGGACAACTACAAATACTCAAAAATAGATGAACTACTCCTAGTCTGCACTCTTCTCATGAGTAGCAATGCACTGGAACTGCTAATTCTGAGCTCGGAGTCGCCAAGTATGCTAAAATTTGTCTCTTAAAGACTGCAATTTCTGTTGTACATACTAAACAGCAATATGATAATTTTGATTTTGAGACTGGAAACAGTTCTCAGTCTCACCGGGCGTGCCAAAAACTGTTGTCAAATAAAGTTTGCACCCTTGCTAAGCTATCAACTATAGCAACCTATTGACACATGGGAACACTTCGAGGTTGTGGGTGACCTAGGAATGAAGTGAACCTCTAGATTATGGGCTAGTTCCCCTTAAGATATCTTGGGAAAAATTGAAGAATGATAAAGGAAAAGAGTAAGAAAGATGTACTTGAATCCAAAACCTATCGCTAACAGGTGATACACCAAAGATAAACATATGACAATACTACTGAAAACTCACAAAAAATCTCAATAGAGCTAAACAATCTCACAATACAGAGATTTATGTTCACAAAAATGAGTCTATGTAAGGTTCCAACTATTCTAGTGCTTAACACAAGGAAAACAAGATGTCTTCACATATATAAATGCAATAGAAAGAGATCACTAACATAAACCAACTTTATGACATAATATTCTTTGCATCCAGTACTGAAGGAATCTGATAAAATAGAGGATTACACAGGATTTTACCATGCAACTCACAAGCAATACTAAGACAACAAAGAAATTCTGAAAGGAAATAACTTTCTATTGAGAAAATAAGGAGTGTCTGTGTTACAGATATGTAGTATTCATAAAAAATAATGAGTTACAAAGTCTGAATAGTGCTCTTTCGATAGTCTCCTAACTAAGAACTACTTTACAAAAAGAAAAAAATGCCATATATACAACCAAAGGTCGGCCCTCTGCATTAGGGTTTCAAAAATGAGTCGGCGCCTAGACATGTCGGCCCTAGACAGCTTTGGAATGAAGTCAATGAAGCATTCAATGCGCATCCCCCTGCTCATGTCAGTGAAAGCTCATCCCTGGGCATGACCTTCAGATCTTTTACAGCCGTCGTTGTTATCTTGCAGCCTTCAAGTCCGCCATTAAGACTTTGTCAGAGTCACCTTGAATGCTCTGCGATAGGGTCATTAATGTCCCCTCACTCCTCCAACCGTCATCTCTAGCTACTATAGTGACTCACGACTACCTCCCTTTCGAGAAGAAGCATAAGATCTATCCATTAGATTCAGCGCCATTATTGATTGATCACCCTTGCAGCTATCAGCGTAACTTAGGACTGTTGCCGAGACTTCTCACCGAATTGCGAAAGTTAGACCGATGTTCATTTCTTTGGGCAAGGTGACTGCTATCAGCAAGACTCCCATAAGTCGTTGGGACCTCATGGTGACGGCTTCAACTCTTGGCGAGGCCCATTCTTGTCGGTGAGACATCTCGCCAATCTTCATTTCTTATACCGAGCACCACATTGCTTTGGGGAGACATTTGGTGGTCGGAGAGACTTCGGTTGGTTCCCTATCGCTAAGACATTGCTTTATCGGCAAGAGGTTGTGCCGAAGGCACCTTGCTTTGGCGAGGGCTTACTTCGCTTCACTTTGGCAAGAGAAACATTCATCGGTGAGAGGTCACGACAGGCTTTATTAGTCATGCCAATATCACTTTTCGTCACTGAGACCACTTTCATTCACTG
>VDFB02027563.1:0-25571 GCA_007258455.2 Sequoia sempervirens | reverse complement strand
GATTTAGCTACAAATTCCAATCACGACTAGTGTCATTAACAGTCTTTTTCAGTATTTTTCAGAATGGTTTCATTGGATGCTTCAGCCTAACCATTTCCTTGGGGGTAGTATGGGGTCAAGAATCGATATTGGATAGAAAACTTTGAGCAAAGCTCATAGACATCTTGGTTCTTGAAAGGGGTTTTGTTACCTGTTGTGACAGTTTGCATAATTTCATAGCAACAGATCAAATAATTCAAGATGAACTTGGATATTTGCTTTCCTATGATGTAAGTTAATGGAATGGATTCTATCCAATTTGTGAAGTATTTAGTTGCAATGATAATGAACTTGTGCCCATTGGATGAAGTGGGAGATATCTTCCCTACCAAGTCGAGTCCCCACTGCGAGAAAGGCCGTAGTTTTGTTATAGGTCGTAGTCAGGGAAAAATTTAGTGGCAAAATCTAGGAATCGGCCAAGTTGAAATTGGCAAATTTCTCACACCCAATAGGGTGTCCAAATCGCTCGGATTTTACAGACTATAGGTCCAATGCATGTCCATTCACCAATGAGTTGTTTTATGAGGCATATTTAAGCAACAAATTCACCATTGTCAAACTACGCGTTTCAATTGGACCGACTAATATTTTTTCCTGGAATCCTGAAAGCATTTAATAAAACACCTACATATTCACCAATACTATTAAAACAACATTGTATCAGGACCCATTTCACCAATTAAAATTTACAAATAGTTGCTTGTGAAGACCCATTTCGCCAATTAAAATTTATAAATAGTTGCTCATGAGGACCTATTTTTCCAATAACATTAAAAAATAATTACATTTGAGAACACATTTCACCTTGAAAATTACAATGTATCATTGTATAAGCACGTGGGATTCGCTAAATTTTTAATATACCATTTAAAACTCTCATAGAATTTGCCAAATATGGAATCATGGATTGATATAAATACAATCGAAAGTGTCATTTATTCTTACACATTTTGTTCGGTTCTGAGGTTCTACTTCTTGATTCAGAAGTCAGCAAAAGTTGAAAATGTAGACTTAAAAGGTGAGTGATCACTTCTTCATAGTTTTATTAGTTATAATAATAAGTTTTCTTTATCTCTTTTCCATTCTTGCTTCAACAAAGTGAACCTTAGAACCAAACTCTGAAGTTTTGAAGTTTTTGAAACCTCCCAAGTAGAAAGATGACCAGGAAAGACTTGTAACTCAACAAAGTGAAGCATCAACCAAGTCGAGGAATCGGGAAGTTATGAAAATTTCAAACTCTGCAACAAGGTTATAAAACTTTGAGGACTAGCGACTAAGGTTAGGAAAAGCTAAATTTTTTATATTGTATTCCATGGTATTGAATATTATATGTGATTCTGCATCATTTTTAAAGAACAACACTTATCACACTACTTATAAATTCCTATTGCATTACCATTCACACAATATTTGATAAATAACTGAAAGGAATACTATTATTCCATTCCTTGAAAAGACGCTAACAGTTCAACATCCATAACTTATAAGTTATAAGCTAACAGAAGCTAACAGTTCAACATAAATAACTTATAAAGGCATCCACCCAACTTCAACAATAAAAGCTTAAACTACCAAATCACCAAAATTATACTCAGAAATCCTTACGCATCCATCACCATAAAATATTTATTCATAGATAAACATTCCATAGCAATGAAACTATCCAAAAATCTATCATTCCAATAATAGACAATCCACTGGAAAATATAGAGTTTTTTTTGTCTTGATAACAGTTTCTTGAAGACAACTGTTTTAGAAATTAAAATAAAAAGTCTTTGAAGTATCAAGAGAGCCAAATTAAAGAAATAACATAAAAACTAAAAACTAAATAGTGGTCCCACTCCCAACACTGACTCCTTCGCTTTCAATTATTTTTGCCTCCTCCTTCAATAACGCCTCTTGTTGCTTTACTCTTTGCATGTATTCTCGGTACTTGGTGACAATTGCGGTGATGTTTTTGCTTCCTGGAGTTGTAGTAATCTGTAACCTGGTTCTCCATGTGACCAAATCCTTTTCACACTCAACCAACATCTGAGATATTTTCTCTTCTCCACATTTATAAGTCCTCAAGTGGATCTCCATTCCACTGAGTTTCGAGAAGGACTCCCATGTCACTGTAGCAGGATCAACTATTTCTTTCTTTAATATCTCTCTAAACTTCAAAGAGATCTCTTTTATATCTAGAATGTTTTCATCAAACTCATCAGTAATTTCCACTCCCAGAATACGACAATCTTCTTTAACTTCCACCAACATTTCATAATATTGATCAAGTGTATTACTAATTTCCTTCACCAGATTATCATACATATTCAATCTCCATTCCAATGAAACGAACTAGGAAGGTTCTAGCTCCTTAGGATTATTCACAATTTTCTCACCAATTAATATCTTCGGATCTATAGAGTTCAATTCTTTCATTTCCTAAGAGAGTACATAGAGACTAGTTTGATCTTTTTTGAGTTGTTGAAGTTCTGTTACTAACTCCTCCCTCTTGTTAATAACTCAAGTGTAAAAGAGCATAGATTTATTTAGAAAGAAGATAGCCTCTTGAGATATTTTATCGATCCCCTCACAAAAAACTCTGGAATAGCTCAAATTCTTTTTAATTTTCTCTATGGTGAGCACATTGATGCCCTCTACCTAAGAACTTGAGGCTTCATTAGATGTAGGAGGAGTGGCCATGGAAGAAATAAAGTTACTCAATGCGAGGACTTGAGATTCCAGTTTTATATTTTCTTTCCTCTGTTCTTTCACTCTTTTAATCAAGGTATTGACTGAATAATTGGCATGGTACACATCACCTTCCAGTGTTGGAGGCCCCATATCAACATGTGTGACTTTGTAGTCTTCCTCTATTATTTCATCTTCATTTAAATCCTTCACAGCCTCAACAATTTCTAACATTTGATTTCTAGAAGTAGCATCAGTCACCATCCTTGACATCCTCCTGGCTTTCTTAGGTTTTGTAGAGCTTTGAAGTAACTTTGAAACTATATCCACTCCAACTTTCATTGTAGGCATATGCTTTCTCTTCTTCTCCACTGCTTTTTTTAGCAATCCTAGGGAGGCTACTACCAGACCAAAATCTTCATTTCCACTAATAGTTTATTTAGGAGCATTAGGGGTGATAGGTGGATTATCAACTAGAGGTGGAGAAGAGGGAAATTTAGACAAAGGAGGAAACATATTATCTTCAATGATCTATTTAAAGATAGCTTCAGAATCTGTAGCCACAAGTTTTTCTTGATTGGTCTTCTTCTTAGGGGTAGGAGAAAGCACACTTTCTTGTTCATAGATGCTCTTCAACTTGACTATTTCTTCCATCCTATCACCATTACCTCCTAACTGAGAATTTGCACTAGAGGACCTCACAGAGGGTTTCCTCAATGATACACTTGCACCAGATGCTTGTGTAGACCCATGTTCATTCTTTTGTGATGACTTAGGCTCCTGAACAGGACTAGCAACTTCCCACCATTTCCCATCCAAATAGTCCTGGGTTCTTTTAAGCACTAGGGCAGCACACACCCTCATATCTGAAATTTCACTTTGGCTCCAATAAACCCTAGGGTGGGATTTATCAAAAAAAAATTCATATGTAGGATCTATGATTGTTGAATCCCTAGCTACATTTTTTAGGAATGTGAAATGACAAACTGAAATCCTATATCTATTTTTGTGTTAGCCTCATATAATCTCTTCTCAAAACTTCCTTCTCATTGACACAATCTTCCCAGAAATCTTTGATAGATGGGTGATGTCGATATAAGCTCCCTCCACAGAGATTATGCTTCACAAAACCCTTACTATCAAAATTATCTCTCATAGACAGATTCTGAAGGTTATATTCCTTGAGAATTCCTTCAGCTCCCCTGGCCATTTGGTTTGATTTGCACACAAAAGAAGGGGTCTCCAATGGGAAGACATACCCTCATTTCCCCATGTTCATATACTTAATATTAACCATGGCCATTTGTCAACAAACTTCCAGAAATATCAGTAAATCTTTAGGATACTGAGGTAATTGAAATGGGGCTTTCTCAAAACGCCCTATTCTCGGATAGGAAAACTTATCAAATTAGATATAAAAACTCCCAAATTTTGATAAAAGAGAAATCGATTTAGGGGAAAGCTGTATTTCTGGATTTCCAACCACCTCCATTAAAAATGCATCATTAACATGACAAAAATCACCGATTCCAAATTGTTTAATGAATTAAAGCATTTATACACAGGAATATCATAAGTTGGGGTTCCTTGTGGCTCCAACTCAGGACAAAAGGACCTCTGACTACCTACAATGTACGTCAAGCAAGAACACATACAGAAAGTAGCAGTCTTATGGAAATTAATTAATTGCTCATTCAAATGGAAGCAAATAACTTCAACCTAGTCAATGAAAATGTTCTCATCACAGACTATCAAGATAAACCGGCACATCCAATCCTCAAATAACTCAACTTGTGCATTCCCAACAACGCGGTGCAATAAATCAATAACATCTTCAATTTCTCCCTTAAAATGCAATCTTTTGAGTTTACTCAGCAGTTGTGACTTACCTTTCTTTTCAGAAGTTTCAACCAAGTTTTGGCCATGGAGTTCTTACAGCAGTCCTTATTCTCTTTGAAAAATTCACCTACCACTATGACAGACATGTCTTCTACAAGTTTCCTTTCTGGAATCCCCAACATGTGGGAAACAACTTCAGGAGAAATTTATGCAATTACAGTTTCATCCACGGCTTTAATTTCCTATGTCCGCGGAATGTACCTTCTCGCACATGAACTTATCAAGTCCACACTCAACACAGCTTTTGGAAACCCTCCAACCTAAGCTATCCCACTTTCTAAGAGTTTTATATCCAGCTCAAACTTGTCGTCCCTCTCCAGGCACTCCCAAAAATTTTCTAACTTAAAAGGTCTAAGCGTTATATCCCTTATGGCGACCCAACATTCACTTTGCATGAGCACAAATTTGCAGAGAACGAATGTTTGTACATGAGATTCTGAGAAGTACTGGCCTTGGAAAAGAACGAGAATGCAGCCTAAAAGTATGAGTAAAAAGAATGTTTGCACTTGAGAAGTATTGGCCTTGGAAAAGAATGAGAAAGCAGGCTAAATGTCTGAGTAAAACTTTGCCACCCACTTATGCCATTATTTTTGATAGGACGTGCTTTAAATGTGGCATTCAATTTCATTCCTTAAAAAGATAGCCTTTAAACCTACATGCTTTTGGAAATTCCTGAAAAAACAACTCAAGTTTATTTCGTACATAGGATTCAATGAGATGTCAGACGACAACGCCTTTGAAAGGAAAGATAAGTCCATCATGTTGCGTGGTTGCTGAAACTTGGAACCTCAAAACTAAAGTTTGAAGTTTCAAAGTTTTTGAAACCTCCAACCCACTGACTAAATCCACACATCCTAACTCAAAGGTTATGTATGCACGAACTTAAGTTACTCAACAAAGTGAACCAAGTCGGGGAATCAGGTAGTTATGAAAATTTAGAACTTTGTGACAATGCGACATGTCACATGGTTATAAAACTCGAAGGCCTAGCAACTAAGCTTTCTTTGCTCCCTTATTTTGAGTCTAAAACCATACATCAAATGTTCATCGAATGGTTGAGTAATTTATGATATAAATAATAAACATGTGTTTTAAATTATTTTTTTTGTTTAGCCATTAATGCGCTCGGATTGACATCAAGGCCTTTATAAAATGAATTACAATGTCACATTAATAGCACAACCATTAATAGCACAGTAACACTTAATGTTGCAAAGAACTTAATAAAAGGAATTACAATGTCAAATTAATAGCACAAAAATTTATTTTATTACAACTGAATTACAATGTCACATTATTACATAGTACAAATACAAATGTAAGTGCAAGCGCCAAGCTTCTACTGGATCGCTGGTGAAAACGTAAATGTAATACATGTGTGTCTAAAAATAAATGCGACTTGCTGGGTCAACCATGCGCTCTAAAAATAAACATCTGGGACTTCTGAGATCAACCATGGTGTCTGAAAATAAATGCATGGGGAAAGGCGAGCTAATCAAACTGGGGAAATGGGAGCTATGAAGATACAAAATGTATTTCTCCCCTTTGAAAATTAGAGTCATGCAGAAGATGAGGGATTGTAAAACTGGTTCCTTCTTCTACTTGCAGCTTCCATGCACTGGGAGAACACTTATCTCCATCAGAGCTCCTCATCCTAGCTCAAAACCTTTCTAAGAAGTTAGGTGAACCAAATCAACTTCTTTCCAATTCCACCCATTATAACTACATAACTGTAGGCAGGAGAATTTAGAGTATCCCTAATAATGCCACATCATCTTCTTCCTGAATCGTATTCCTTATTAACCCTACAAAATGAAAACCCTTATGACAATTTGAACATTGCACTCAAATTCTCAATAGTAAAGCCTTTAGCCTTCAACGAATGATTTCAATTTTCAATTGTGCTCACTATCCTTATTTATGGGCAACAGTGTCACCGATAGTGCCACTACTATCCTAGTCCTTGTTTACACCTCACACGTGTCATGTGTGAGGTTAGGTATAATCATGATTCATGAATCATAATCATGATTCGCACAAACCAAAAAACATACTTGAATTTTAATCAATTCGTGTAACTTAAGCCTTACATTTATTTAAATGTTTAATTTGATTGATGTCTGGACTCTGAAAAACTAACAATTATCAAAATCGCTAGTGCCCCTCAAATTTCAAATGATATGAAATCATTACAAATCTTGTTTCACTAACCATTTAGTCCTGCATTGGCAACAAATTATAAACTGTTGATCATTGTAAATATAACAGTTAAAGGGTGATTCCAAATGTTTAAGTTTGCAAGACTAGCGCTCTATGCATTTCATTCTAGAATGAAACTACAACCATACATCAAATGTTCATCGAACGGTTGAGTAATTTATGAATTATGATATAAATAATAAACATGTGTTTTAAAGTTGTTTTAAACTTTAATGCGCTAGGATTGACATCAAGGCCAAGGGGTCGGTAACTTAACGTTGCAAAGGACTTAATAAAATGAATAATGATATTGGGAACTGGGGGAGAAGGTCAATGACAGATTAGAAATTAATAGCATTTTAATTTTTGGTAAACCCTAACAAGAGTGACAACTTTTAGTGTTTATAATGTTTTTTGTCAATTTGATGGGAACTTTCTTTTTTCATTTGTATTGCTTTATGTTTTACTTTTAAATCTGCATGCAATTATTTCATAAATAGATAATACTTAATTTCTCAAAGGAAAAAAAACTAATTTGAATAGATTCATAGACACTGAACTCAGAAAATAACTCTTTGATGGAAACTTTCTTTTTTCATTTGTATTGCTTTATGTTTTACTTTTGAATCTGCATGCAATTATTTCATAAATAGATAATACTTAATTTCTCAAAGGAAAAAAAAATTGATTTGAATAGATTCATAGACACTGAACTCAGAAAATAACTCTTTACTGTAAATAGATAACCATTTATTTTATTACAATTGAATTACAATGTCACATTATTACTCACTATTACTAGACCTTTTTAATTATTTATTGGCCACTAGTGTTGCTACCAGCCTAATTCGTGCAAACCAAAAAACCAACTTAGTCAATTCGTGTATCTTAAGCCTTACATGTACAATTAAAAATTAAAATGTTTAATTTGATTGACATCTGGTTACATGCAAATTGTACCTCAATCTGACAAGCTGTCAAAATCACCAGACTCTAGTCAGCACTAACAGTGCCACTCAAATGATATGAAAACATTACAAATCTTGTTTCATTAAAGCTATGAGTTGGCCAATCAATCGCTTTGGATGTTTAAAAGATTGAGAAATTCAATTAAATGAAATGTAATATGTCAAGGCATTGAAAAGAGAGAAATGGGCCTTGATCTCACCATGTGTCCGCATCTAACGGTTCTAGTGTTATTCCAAAGGTTTCAATTCACAAGTCTATTCATTTTCCTTTACATCCTTCGTGTAAAACATTCTTAATTTTTTAAGCCTTGGCCCTACGTTCTCCGTAGGTCCCTCTTTTAAAACAAACTTTCTGCATGTGCATATTTTTGCCACTTAAGTTCTATCGCTCATCACCAAAATCTAACCCATTGGGTTCATTACCATGATGATGAGCCTTGATCTCCCCATGTGTCCGCATCTAACGATTCTAGTGTAATTCCAGAGGTTTCAATTCGCAAATCTATTGCTTGAGAGATATACTTCCGGAATGCAACTATAGTCGTCCATCAAAAATTCATTGAACGATAGTGGTCCATAATGTCGTGTGGTCACTGAAACTTGGAACTTTAGAACTAAAGTCTAAAGTTTTGAAGTTTTCAAAACTTTTGACCCACCGACTACATAGATGACCAAGAAATACTTGCAACTAAGGTTAGGAAAAGCACCAAAACCTTGACTTTGGTGAATTAAGATAGGAAAGGTGGAAAGGACAGTACATTTATGAAGTGAAGATCGTGCGCAGATTTTAGCAAGTGGACACGACTGGATGATCGATGGGTAATTAAGATCGATACGTGTGGAGTTTGTAAAATTATTACCTCTCGACCCTCGATTAGCGAAGTTAGATTGACAATTCATCAAATGGTCATGGTTAGATTGATTTTGACTGACACTTCGCCACTGCATTTATTTTTTTGATCGGTGATAATAGTTTATTTTATTAAATATAAAGCAAAAGTTACATATACTTCAGATTTATCTTCATCCATCAACTACCAAAAAAGTTGATTAACCAGCATAGTTTCCATTTCCAACATATCAAATTATCCCTAAAAATATACTTCTGATTTATCTTCATCCATCAACTACCCAAAACGTTGATTAACCAACATAGTTTCCATTTCCAACATATCAAATTATCCCTAATCATACCCACCTGAAATCTACCCTTCCAACCACTATTTGTGCCCCCAAGGTGTTTTACAATTACAATGAAAATCCAGTCATAACCCCAAAAAAAAAAAATCACAGACAAGATTTAGTACAGTAATCTAATTTTTTTTTTTAAACTTGTACTACTCAGATGCCTTCGATGAATTACCCATCTCCAACGGCTCTATCTCCATTAACGGCTTCATCTTCTTCTTCAAATGAAGACCCTTCTTTTCACACATCTCTACTCTGGCAATGTCTTTGAGATTCTTTATGACCTCCTTGGCCTCCATTAGCTCGACGCAGATTTTGAGTGCTTGCCACCCGTGCTCTGCACCTTCTCGCCACAGAGCTTTGGTGCATCTTTTTGGCCACCTGATAAAGAGATGATTTAAATCTGTGAGCTTCGAGCGTCCACCATCCATGCCTTCAACCTTAACAAGTCGCACTCCTGGTATCGCTCGTTCTAGAATGCCTTCCATATCCTCTAAAAAATCTTTGTGAACCAGAGTTTTCATGAATTTCCTCACTACATCCACCAACTCTCCTAAGTCCAGACCCCAAGCCATGAACAACAAATAAATATCCATATTGGTCCTGTATCTGTGCTTTAATTTTTCAAATCCATTACCCAAAATAAATTGAACTACTTGCACCACCTACACATCCTTAAAGATAAATAAACCCCGCAGCCACGTCACAAATGCTTTACCAACAAAAGGGTCCAGCTTCCTTTGCGATGTCAAGGTGAAACTGGCCTCCATTTTTTCTCTGGTTCACTGGCTTCCAGACAACCACCCACCGCCAACCAGCTACATGAGATGTGTTTCTTTAATACATCTCAATTTTCCAGCCATCTCTATTAATGTCGATTCTCGAACGTACGTCCAACACTAGCAAAAAATCTTCATCAACTCTTCACTTCTTACGGAAAATTTTGTGCCTCCTTTGCTTACTAAACAATGTTTAATTCGCCAATGAATTTTATTTTTTAGTTTGAAAAAAAAAATTAATCGCCAACAAAATTATTTTTTCTAGTTTGAAAACAGGTTTAATTCACCAATCGAAATATTTTATTGGTTTGAAAATAGATTTTAATTGCCAATGAAAAAATTTTAGTGGTTTTAAAAAAATTGCATTTCGCTAGGATTTTCCACAGACTTCTAGTGATTAGAAAATATTCGCCAATAGACATTTTTTTTCACGAAAAACGAAAAAAATTGCCACTAAAATTAATATTTTTATCGGGAAGTATATAAGATTCGCTAGGATTTTACACCTTCACCGAAGGGGGGGTTTCTTAAAGTTTTCCTTGGTCGTAGTTCTTGTACTAGTGCATGAACAAGATCACTATGTTGTTGACATTGGCGACATTTCCTCGAGTAATGGATGGATTCTTGTTCCATTAAGGGCCAATAATACCCTGTTCTCATCAATTTATGTACTAGGTTAGGTCCACTAGTGTGAGGCCCACAAATACCTTCATGCACTTCTTATAAAGTGGTTTACGCTTCGTCCACATTAAGACATCAAAGCAATGTTTCATCTAGAATTTGTCTATATAGGGTATCTCCTAGGTTGTGAATTGGGATGTTCTACGGACAAAGGTTTTCTTTTGGTTTATCATTAAGTCAGGGGACATGATACCATACTGGATATAGGAAAATTTATCTTGGTACCATGGTGAGTTAGGACCAACAACATCACAAACAAGTTTTTATTTCAGGATATCGAATGTTGGTATAAGTAGTTTCTCCACGAGGAATTTGTATTTGGGAATTTTTTGTGGAATGTCGAGGAGTGATCCTATTGTTGCCATAGCATCAATTGCTCTGTTGTTGATTCTAGGAACTTGTTCAAAGGTGATGAAGATAAAGTATTGATTGAAACTATCCACCATTCTTTTATATGGCATTAGCTTGTCATCCTTCATTTGGTATTCATCATTTACATATCTTATTACCAGTTGAGTCTCCATAGACCTATAGTTCCTTTATCCTCAATTCTACAACCATCTTCAATCCAGTGATGAGTGCTTCATATTCAAAAATGTTGTTGGTACATGGAAAGGAAATCATGTAAGCCTTGGGTATACTATCTCCCTATGGTGTGAGAAATAGGATACCAGCCCCTAAGCCGTGTTGAGTGTGGGACCTGTCAAAGTACAAGGTCCAACAGATTGACCATTCTATTAGAAGTATGCTTTCATTTGGTAATTGTGATACTAGAGGCCGACATGATCTTCCATTGGTGTGTTTGCTAGTTGATCTACTATTATTTTTCCCTTTATGGCTTTCATGTCAATTTACTCTATGTCAAACTCACTAAGGATCATTACCCACTTAGTGATCCTCCCTATTAGAGTTTCCTTTGCCAATAGATACTTTAGGGGATCCACCTTTAATATCAACTTTACTTGCTTGTTTAGTATGTATAGTTTTAGCTTTTATGCTGCAAATACGTCAGATAGGCATGTTCTCTCTATGGGTGTAATGTAGTTTAATTCATATCCCACCAAGGTTTGACTAATATAATTTATTGCCTATTCCTTGTTATTTCCATCTAGTTGTGCTAACAAAGCTCCTAAAGCTACCAATGTTGTAGATACATACAAGATCATTGCCTTGTCTTAAATTAGAGGCATTAGCACAGGAGGAGTGAGAAAATAATCCTTGACCTATTGGAAAGCCTAATCACACCTACCATCCCATTTGAATGTTATGTCTTTATGTAACAAATGGATGAATGGATGGCACTTGTCTACTAACTATGTGATGAATCTCCTAATGGGCTGTAGTTTACCTTGTAGACTTCTTAGCTACTTCAATATTTTTGGAGAAGACATTTCTAATATAGCTTTTACCTTGGAGGGATCCACCTTGATGCCTCTTCTAGACACAATGTACCCTAACAGTTTTCCAGATGTCACTCCAAATACACACTTCTTTGGATTGAGTTGTAGGTTGTATTCCTCTATCTTGTCAAATACCTTCGCTAGGTTAGCCAAATTATCTTCTCTTTTGATGGGTTTTGCTAATATTTCATCCACATAATCCTCCATAGTGATATGAAACATATCATGGAAAATGGTGGTCATTGCTCGTTGGTAGGTTTCCCCTACATTCTTCAAACCGAATGGCAAGATGTTCCAGCAAAAGGTTCCCTATGCACAGGTGAAAGTTGTTTTATGTTGGTCTTTGGGAGCTATCTTTATTTGATTGTATCCAGAGAAACCATCCATCAGTGAGAACATTTCATGTCCCACAGTTAGGTCCACAATCATGTCGATGTTGGGTAGAGGGAAGTCATCCTTCGGGCATGCCTTGTTGAGATCCCTGAATTTGGTGTAGATTCTTATTCTCCCAATGGGTTTCGACATGGGTAAAAGGTTTGATACCCACTCAAGATAGTTGATGGTTCTAATGAAGCCCACATCTATAATTTTATGAAGCTCTGCTTTGACCAAGAGTGTTATCTATGGGTGCATTTTGCATAACTTTTGTTTGACAGGTTTAGCTCTAGGAAATACTATTAGGTGATGCACTACCGAAGTTGGATCCATCCCTAGCATGTCTACATATGTCCATGCAAATTTGATTTTGTGCTCATTGATAAATGCCTAGAAGTTTACCTTTTCCTCCTGGGTCAAGTGATGTTGCATGATATATTATTTTTTGTGTTTTTGTTCTTCTGGCGTTGATAGGTTCAAAGTCTTCAACTAAGAGTGTTGATTTCTCTTGATATTTTGCAGTGGGGAGATTGAATCCTCCATCTTTGGGTACCTCAAAGAGGTTTTCGCCCTCAGATGTGTCCTTTGTTTTTCTCTTTTCCTGATCTGATAAAGCCACATTGTGATTTTCTTTAGGGGACCTCTTTTTGATTTTTACAATTTTCAGTTTGTTTTTGTGACTCAAAGACACAATCTCCCCTCCAAAATATGCTCCTTGATCTAGCTCCATTAAAAATCCTACTTTATGATCTCCTTGTGATATATCAATTTGAAGTCCCATGAACTCTGCAATAGCCTCATCATTCTGGAATGAGTCCAAAATAGGTGTATGATGTTGTTGGTCCCAGTGTGAGCACAAAACCTACACAAACTAACAATTGGTCATCAAACAAGAGTCAAACATGTTAGAAAAGCAAATATAATGCTCCTTATGAAATTATTTAGCCAAATTCAAGAGAAAACATGAAAATGACAAGAAACTAATGAAAGATAACATGTAACTCAAATTGAACTAGCTAAACCTCCATCCCATAGGGGGAGTGGTTCTCCTTTGATGTGGAAAGAAGCCCTTTCCCAATCCCTTTGATAAGCTTGATGATTTGTTGATGATCCAAGAGTGAAATTGACTATAATCTAGCTACAATGCTTGAAAATGATGAAAAAGCTATGGACTCAAATGACTATAATGGAAATGCATGAAGTTGTGGATCCATATTGTGAAAATGATTCCTCTATTTATAGAATCCAAGGGTTGAAGAATGAGAGGATTTGATGAATGTGGGATAAATTGAGAGCCAATGAGAATGTGTCACGTGTCACAATTCTATTGGATGAGGGTGGAGCACATTTTGGGAAATATGTGAGTGGAGGAGGATGGAAGAGAAGTAAATGTTGTTGGTTGAGAATTTTAAATTGGTGTAAGAGGAATTGAATGATATTTGAGAGGATGTAAGAGGATTTGAAAGGTTGTAAGAGAATTTATTGCAAATGTAAGAGGATGTGATAGATTTTTGAAAACCTTTGGAGGGAAATTGAATGATAGGTTGAGAGGAATATTCCTTGGAATATGCCTTGGTGAGGGAAAATAGATGAATTAAATAACTAATTGAAATTATTTTCATGTGCAACCTGGTTAGTTGACCATGGGTTGATTTAACTCTTGAGGAGTTAAAAGCTAGAGGAATTGATTGATGATGATTAGAAGGTGATTTAGGATTAATTAATTTAGAATTAATTAACTGGAAGGGGTTAGGGGATTGTGACATTTGATTTGATTGATTTAATCAAATGAGAGGATTTAGGGGGATTTAATTAAATATAATGAATATTAGTTAGAAGAAAGGGTGAATTAATCCAATAAAATTAATTATTTGATTAATAGTTGAATTTAATGAATTTAACTAAATAATGTTTGATTATTTAATTAATTGATTAATTTGAAGTGATTTAGGAAGAAACGGTGTTAATTAATTAGAATCAGTTGCATAGTATCAATCAGGACATTTTATGTGTCTTCACCCAGTATGTTAACTATGTGTATAGCAAGGGTATTTTGTCATTGGTATCAGTAAAGCTAATGAAGGTTGTAGCTAGGGTTGAGGTATTAGTGTTATCTAGGATCCATAGGGTATCCAATTTATACTCACTAGAGTCTAGAGAATCCCATTCATATTCATTGGAATATGTTTCAATATGGTTACATCAAATGTAGGTTCGACAGTGATGGTATTTATGTTGAGGTTTTCAAACATGTTTTTGATATACAAGTAGTCATCTAGACGTTCACAATTATCTAATGTCCCAACAGTGGTAGAAGTGGCTTCTTCCTCACAAGAGGTGCTTTCAGTACTTGTGGTAATCTTATATGATGAGCCATATCCTAGTCCAAGATTCTTCAGACACTTTTCTATAATAATTGGTTCACATCTACCTTGTCCATGTAGACCAAGGCCACCTTGTCTAGTGAATCCCATGCTTTTGGCTATCTGATATCCTTTACTATTTTCATCAATAAGAAGGGGAGGTAGTTTTTTTTCATGTCCTTCTTTGTAAATAAATGAAGATAGGTCATCTTCGCACACTTCTTCATCTTGCATGTCTCCCCACTTAGTGAAAATAGTGGGTTTGAATATCATCGTAACAGCTTGAACATGTTTGATCTCTTTTGGTCCTCCATAAGTCTTTGGTGTTGAGGGAAGCATTCCAATGCAAAAGGATTGGTTGAAGTGGTATTCCCCATAACCCTTTTCAAGCACTTGGATCTTAAGATTGGATTTAGGTGGCTCAGTTGATGAAGGTTCAGTGAAGGACAAAGGTAGTGATGATGGGTCAACATATGAAAAGGAGTGGAAAGATATATTGTTGTTGGGTATTTGTAGGATCTTTTTGTACTTCTCCAATTTAGCACGGTAATGAAAAGGTTTGGGGTCGGCATATATGGTAACTTCCTTATCATTATAAGGAAATTTTAGGCACTGATGAAATGTGGAAGGGATTGCTTGTAAGGCATGGATCCATGGTCATCCCAAAAGAAGGTTGTATAGTAGCTCAAGATCCATCACTTGACATGTTGCTACTATTGTGGGTCCAATTTGAACCAGAAGTCTGATTGTTCCTTCTAAATTTCCCTCCATGTCATCATAAGCTATGATGGTGATGCTCTTGTTTTTATTAATTAGGTAATCAAAATATATCAATTGTTTCACTAATTTTAAGGTACAAATGTTCAAGCATGCACTGTTATCTATCAACACCCTCTTGACTTTATATTTATGGACACAAAATTCTAGATACAAATCTTGATTGTGGAAATATTTTTGTGGAAGGTCTTTCTTGGAAAAGACTAAATGATGGGTGGAGGTGATATTTCCAACCATGGATTGAAACTAATCTATGTTGAGGTCATTAGGGAATGATGTTTCAACAAGGGCTTTCTCCAAGATTTCTTTATGGGTTGGCGAAATTTTCAAAAGCTCAAGGATGGAGATTAAGGCAAGAGTTTTCTTTAGTTATTCCACATTGCTATAGTCATTTGATGGCTTACTTGTTGCTTTTACTAGGGGTGGGGCTCCTTGGATTGTAACTCTCCCTCTTCATGTAGCTATGTTGCATCCAGTATTTTTGCCTAGTATGGTTACAACTTGGATGGTATCACATCATGAGAGATGTTTCCTATGAGTTCATCATAGGAAAAGTTGGCCTTATGATAATCTTGTTCTTTTCCCTTGTTTCCCCTAGAATGGGCGGGGATTGGATCCTTGTATATTTTTAGGTCTTTGTTTCTAGGGCGATGTTCTATGTCAACTTCTCCCTCTTCTATTAGGTCTTGCACAATGTTCTTGAGTCTTATGCAATTGTTGGTGGTATGCCCCTTGATTTTGTAAAATTCACATTGGTCATTCTCATTAGACCAAGGGGGTTTGAAGTTTGGCTCCTCATAATTTTCTCTTTTTTTAATACTGATAAGGTTCTTTTGGACTAGTTTGTGCATAATCACCTCAAGGGATTCTCCCAATGGAGTAAATTTTCTTTGAGGCTGGTCATATTGCCTTGGTAGCCTCCTTTCAATATCTTGTCCTTGATTTTGTTGTTGATTGTTTGGTTGGTTGTTTTGAGGATAACTGAGTTGGTTGTTCTGTTGATAATTGGGTTGGTTATTCGACGCATTGTTTAGAGTGTAGCTTTGTGTTGTTTAAACACAATTTTATGGCACATTGGGAGTTTGTATATTTCGTACAACCTTAGCATCAACCACTCCATCATTGGTTACATTTTTGTTCTTAGCCCATATCTTTGGTTTTCCATTTGAGCTAGAAGGCTAATCCTTAGGGTTGTAGAGTTTAATTACTCCCCTTGTGATGAGAGCTCTTTCAATTAGTAAACCTTTCTCAATAGTTTCCTCAAAGTTGCTAGGACACAAGACTGTGAGTTGGTAATTAATATTTGTGTGTACGTTTGAGATAAATATGTCTACAAGTTGTTTCTCTGAAATAGGCCACTTACATTTTCTCACTTTTTGTCTCCATCTTTGTAGATATGAAGCAAATGATTCACCTTGATTTTGTTTGATTTTATAAAGATCAGTGGTCGTAATGTCTTGTTCTATGTTTTTGATAAAATAAGTTGAATTTATTGGGTGCAGTCCCCATTACACAATGATCCCAAAGGCCAAAAAGATACCATGTTCAACAAAAAATCATAGAGTCCAGACCAAAACCAACATAAACCAAAAAGATAACAAACACAACACACAGACAACAGAGACCCAGCACAGACACACAGACCAAACCACTAACTGGCAATACCTTCCCATTTCTACATTAGGAGATTTAAAACATCATCCCCAACCTAATTAGGACCCTCACCCTTAGTCTTCTTATCTGCCTCCTCCTTGATAACCTTGGAGAGAGTGATGACAGACCTGTGGATGATCTTAATGGTGAAAGGTGTTAGCCTAGTGAACTATCGTTCAAGTTTCTCTATCCACTCTCATAGATTGTTGATGTCCTCCTCCTTGTCGCTCTTCCTTTGAGGCGTCTCTTCCTACATGGACCTGGGATCTGAAGAGTATGTGGATTCCTCTTTGATCATTTTTGTTCAGGTCTAAGAAGTGGTTGGGACCTTCCATGAACTCCTCTTCTTCCTCAACAATGTCCTTACACTCTTCTTCGTTGCCAGTCCGCTCTGAGCTGCTAGAAATTCCATCCACTGGTATCTCTTTCTTATTCTTTTCCAACCTATGAGACCTCCTGATGCTTGTTTGCTCTATCCCCATGTCAATACTCAGAACCACAATAGTGTCACCTTTGAAATCCTTTTCCACAACACGCTTTCTCGTGTTGTCCGTGATCGACAACTCCACCTGGCACGTAGTGTCTTTTTTACCCTTCTTCTTTTTCGTTGGTCTATTGTCCAACCTGGTGGGGGTATTCTTTAGCTCACACAGTCTAGCCACAGCCTTAGAATGGGCCAACCCAAACCCTCCTTATTTTTTGTTGGGGGTTTCTTGTTCTATGTTGTACAAGAAATAGTTGACAAATTTATCTAACAACTCATCAAATGTTTTGATATCAGTGGGAGATAAGAGAACCACTCCATAGTGGTCTCACCGAGACTTCATGGGAAAATCCCCATTAAAAAGGTATCATTGTGTTGTAATTCCATGCAAGCAACTAAAAATTCGCACATGTGCTCTATTGGATCTCCTTTCCCCCTATATTTATCAAATTTTGGTATTTCAAAATTCTTGGGGAAAGGTATCATAGCTAAGTTTTGACCAAAAGGATATGGAAAAATATCTTATAGAGCATAGCTCTTCCTTATATTTCCAATTTGTATGTCTGATATTCTTTGATTGAGTGTTTGTAGTTGCACATTTATGTCATTGTTTGGTGTGTTTTCTTGAGGATGTACACTATAGCTCTGTTGTCCCATGACATTGGTTTGGTCGTAAACGAGATACTGTGTAGTTTGAGGAACTTGAGGACCATGTTGTGTATAAGGTAGGTTGGGTTCTTGTTGTGGGTTGTAGATATGTTGAGTTTTTTGTGTACCCTGGTATTAATTTTGAAGTATCCCTTGGTATTGATTTTGTGGACCTCCTTGGTATTGATTTTGAGGGATACTTTGTTGTTGTTGTTTAAAAGTTTGATTTTGTTTTTGTGGAATACCATGTTGTGGAGTTTGTGGTGTACCTTAATAGTTCATTTGTGGAATACCATGCTGTGGAGTTTGGGGTGTACCTTGATGGTCCTTTTGTGGTATTCCTTGGTATTGTGGATTTTTTTGATAGGTACCTTGGTATTGTGTTGGTGGTACACCTTGTTGTTGTGGATTTTGTTGAAGGGTACCCTGGTATTGCGTTCATGGTATTGTTGGTGACCAGGATTGCACCCTCAGTCAAGCTAGGCTTGGCTATCCTATTACAACATGGAAACGCTCTCTGATTTGTGGGTCAATCAATTGGTGAGAGTGAATCTCCAAAGTGGGTTGGTTCCCTCTATCTAATCACTTAACCTATGAACTCTCAGGGGAAAGGGGGAGGAAGAAAGCTGCAAAATGAAACCTATAACTTAATATGATCAACTAGACATTCAGAGATTTTGACAGAACTTAACTCACAACAACCTCTCTTAAAACATTAGTTCTCATAATCCACCTTAGGACATTCAGCTCAATAGTGTTTTGCATAAATATTCAAGAATCATTGAATACAATATGCAACTTGAACAACTACAATTCTCATCCACAACTCGCAACAATAAGACAATAGAAGGATTCACTACCCTGAATCACAAACAATCATCATATTATCACTACAAGTGCATAACAAGGAAAGAGGAAGGAAAAATCTGCTACTTGTATTTAAGCTAAAGGAGTAAGATATTAAAATCTGATTCAAAAGTTTACAAAACTCTCTGGAATGAATATGAGAGAAAGAAATAGAATTTTGAACCCTAAGAAATTCAAATTTCTCAAACTATATAGCCTTTAAGTGACACCCATGATGAAAAATAGAAATATCTGGCCCACTGCTCTCCAAAAAGCAAGTCATTCTGCATTTTCAAGCTCAAGCAAAATCCTAGAAAATAGTGCCAAAAATATTCTCCAAACTACCTTGAAAAGATGGAAACTTTCCATCTCCAAAGGGTCCATCCAAAAAGTCCTCTGAAGTAGGTGCAAACAGTTGGAATTTGAAAATAGAAACTTCAATTTGTCACCTTCTTTCCCAATCCGCCCAAGAACTCAACTCAAAATGGAAATTTTTGATGCCACTCAAGTGCATCATCTAGATGCATTTAAATAACAACTAATTAAGCAATTTATAGAAACATTGCTTAATTAGTGTCTTACAACTTTGCAGTTTCAAGAAACAAAAATAGAAAGCCCGATTACATTTGATTTTTACAATTTATCTCTAAATACTCTGATTTTTTGCAAGTTTGTGCAAAAAATCAAAATATTAAACTAAGGCTCTAAATATTATTTATTTTTCTAAAAAAAATCATAAAAATGTTTTGGCCCCCCTTAGCACATATAGTGATTTGGACTCCAAGGAAACTCTAAAATATTCAAGACTTAGGCAAAAATCAGAGGGCCTAAAGTCATCCTTCGATTTTTCCCAAGGAAAATATCATGGCATCAAATGTTTCTAAGGCATTAAAGAGGCTTACCCTAGTGAGAGGGGCAATGTGTATGGTATTAAATTTGATTTTCTTTCAAAATAAAAAAAAATTCCTAAGGCATTCGACCTAGGCAACAAGGCATTAATAAAATGTTTGAAAAAACAAAAGAATGTGATAAAAATCACATTCAACTTAGAGAATGGGGGAAACCCTAGCCACAAAACCACCTCCAAACACATTTTCCACCATCATTTTGCATCGGCCACTTTGAAGAGAAAGAGGTTTGTTGGGTGCCGCCATGGGAGTTAGGGTTTGGAGCCTTGGAGCTCAATTCTTCACCATTTTTTGATGCCATTCTTGTCGATTCTCCTTTGCAATCACTGGTAAGTTATTTGTTTGCATTTTTATGCACCTTTGACTTTCTAAAAGTGCTTTGGAAGTGGACTTTGATGAGATTCTCCATAGAAACATTCAAGGTGAGCTTTCCTTCTCCATTTTAAAAGTATTCCCCTCTCAAATAAAAGCTTATTCAAGCTTTTCTCACAAAAAATAATTAAGATTTTGTGGATTTTCTGAGTTTGGCCATTATATAGGCCATGACCATGCTGAGTATTCCTCTATTTTTGTAAAATAGATGACTATGGGCTCAACCCATGATGTGAAAATGATATTATTGTTAAATGAAAACATTTTTTTGAATGCAAGTTCTCCATTTAATGGGTTTTCAAAACCCCTCATGGCTGCAACCTATAGCTTTGGTTTCTTCATTTTCTGAAAGAGACATTGTTGGTAAGAGATCGAACCCTTGCTATTTCTTCTTGTACTTTCATTTTGAACATGAACCTTGAGTGGGTATGTGATTTATTAAGAGAAATTGCTTCTCCAGGCCACGAGTATGAGAGCAGAATCTAGGGTTTCCTTGCATTTTGTATGAGCTCGGGTTAGTCGATTACTTCTGCATTCTAGAATAATACCATGTAAACCTATGTGCAATTTGATTTAAAATCCCAAGCTAGGCACCATTGCACTTGTATCCATTTGAAACCCTAACTTATTTGGCATTGGCTTACTATAGCATAAGCTTATTGTTTTGAAAATCAAAAGAACTCTAATGTATGTGTTCACCACTGCCATTTCATTTGTTCACTATCCAGTATGATTTGACTTCTTTTAAACTTGTTTACTTCTAGAATGTAGACTTTCTTGATGAAACATATTGAAACCTACTCTCAAATGCATTGTGTATTGATATTTTTACTTCTTTTCATGCAACATTTGCACTCATCCATTATGATACTCCTGTAGGTCACTTTAATGCTTATCATCTCTTATTTCATGCACTTGAATGCTCATAGAAATGCATATCTATTCTCACTTTCACCATAGTTTTATACTTTATTGAGAACATAGAATCATGCAATAAGATTCCCCTTCACATTTATGGCATCAAATTATTGAAACAGCTTAAGCTCTACAAATTACCTTCATGAATGATGTTGTTTCACATTGTATTCACTCAAACACTTAATGCATTGTACCCAGAGTCAACCATGCCTCTTTTCCATTCATCCTCTACTTTCAAAAGTTCACTTGCAGCCACTTGGAAATTCATTTCTTGATGGAACCAAAACTTTCTTTGGCACTCTTCATGCATTTTTGTTTTCTTGGGCAGCAACAGTTGATGTAAGACTATTCTTTGCATGGAAAATTTTGAAATAAGAACAATTGTTGATGCTTAGAAGCTTCTCCATTTGCTTCAGTTGTTATTGTTTTATTTGTAAACAAGCCATTATGTATGCTTTTTCACTATCGCATTGCATGATGATGCACTTGATGGTAATTCACTTGAGAAATTGATTCTCTATGATTTTCAATTCATTGCACTATCAGACTTGACTATCCTAGATGATCACTTGCTTGAGCTTTCATGGCACTTGGATGCACTCCTTTAGATGTATATCTCCTTGAGCAACATTGAATTGTTTCTTTTCTGAAAACCCTCTGTGGAATGTTGAGGGGCAGCATGCCAGGTCTCAACCCTTGTGGGAGCCCATTTTACACCACATGCTTTATGATATTCAAAACAAATCAGCAACATGCCTTTTCCTATACCTGCAAAAGAAACAAACAATTTCATATTAAAACAATAAATTCAAAAGTTTCTCATGATATGTTCTCCTTGGTATTCTCTTGTACTCCTCTTGTCTTTGCTCAGTTGATTCAATGCATCATAGATAGTATTCTACATTATTGTTGATGGATCATGTCACTAACTCATTTGACTGCAAAATCCGATGAAAATTTCTGACGAAAGATGGATAATTAGATGTATTATCAGGTACTAGTGATATTTAATGTGTAATTTTCAATTTTTTTTAATTTTATCCCCAACGTTCGTCAAAATTTTGACGAACCTATTTTTTCGTCAAAATTGTGACAAAGACTTTTTGTCAAAATTTCAACGAACATGTGAAGTCAAAATTGAGGCCAACATAAATAAAAAGTGAGCTCAACTATTTATTGTGACAGTGTTTTGCTATATTTACAAATTTTCTCTGCTTGTGAATTTTCTATACTTACAACAGTTTGTGGAGAACTAAGGATGATTTTCTTGGGAAAAATCAAAAAAAATTCAAGAAGCTATCGCTAGGTTGAGGGTAGCCATTGTCCTTTCCCAGAATTCATTTGCGAAGTCAGATTTGTACTTCCAGGTTTGAAAATTATATTTTAAAGCAACATCTCATCAGATTTCATTTTTAGACTTGTGCATTTTCAGAGTTGCATTTTCAGATTTTGTTGTGCAAGTTCAATATTCTGATTTTAGGAGTCTAATGATTGGAAATCATAGTAAAATCAGAATTTAATAAGTTTTGGAATTAGCATTTTAAAGTGTTTTTGGGGTCATTAACTTCAGACTATCTTCTCTTTTGCAGGGGTGGTTACATGTTGATTTTTTTTGGTGTAAAATATCAGAACTATTAGATTTTGTTACCTATCTATGAATAAAAATTATTGGAGTGTGAGTTTGATATTTTTTAAAGATCTAAATATTCAAGCTTGGTAAAGAAAAATAATGTTAGATAATATTAGTCCAGAACAAAATGAAGAGACACTTGATAGATTGTGGGCTAGATTGAAAAGAAAGGGTGATGGGAAATGGTATTGTCCTTGCAATAATTGCAAGGGCTTAAAGATGAGATGAATTTTAATCACAACATTGAAAACATTGTAGGCTGCATGGTCACATTGAAGGCATGATTATCATCCATTGGTAAGTTGTTCATTATATGTGTTTATATTGATTGAATTTGTAAATGTTTATATCGTTTTAACATTTTATATATATATATATAAAATCACTTGATCTTGATCATGGTTTATTTGTGTCTATCATTATTATAAAGGTGGGGCACCCTAGGGCACATGATATGGATTATCATGGCCCAGAGAAGGTGGTTTTGCAAGTGGACAAACATGGAGCTGTGAATATCGAAGATGAAGTTAATGATCCTATGGAAGAAGATGATCATGTGCCAGAAAACATAGTTGAAGATGATGGTACAAATATATTGATCCATGACACATTTAGTGGCAGAGCTAATCATGATGATCGAGATGACTTTGATGATATTCATGATTTACCTGTACTTGAGAAGGTATACAAGCCCCTTTATGAATGCTCCCAAACAACTCTTCTCTCTATTGTATTGTTGTTGTTGAACTTGAAGGTTATGAATGGTTTATCAAACATAGCAATCTCACGGATGTTAAGGTATGTCGGATGTTAAGGTATGTCATATATGTCATCTTTTTTCATCTATTTTAATTGTTGTTAGTTCATCAATTAGTAAAATAAAGGATGAATTATACCATTAATATTCTTTATATTAACAAATATTTTTGTTGTAGGATTGATTGGTGAATTTTTGTTTACCACCATCAAATATTTTACCTCACTCATATCGAGATTTATCTGGCATTATGAAAGATATTATAATGGAGTATCAAGCAATAGATGCATGTCCCAATTATCATATTATATATCATAAACAACATGAATTTACAACATAATGCCCGGAATGTCATATTAGTAGATATCGAACAAATTAATTAACAAAGAAGGTACCTCGCAAGGTTCTTCGTTATATTCCCATTATTCCATGTATGCAATGATTATTTAGGTACGAAAGCTTAGTGAAATTTATGGATTACCATGCACGAAATAGAAGTGGAGATGACGTTCTTTGAATGTCTGCCGGATGGTCGCATTTAGGGACGTGGAGGAAAAAGCTAAGCATACATTAAGAAAAGAACCTACTTTTGCGTAATCTCCGGGATTTCATTTGGCGATTGGGCCGGTGTCAATCCATTTTGGAGGATTGAGATATATTTTCGGTGCTTAGCTATTTTGTTATCAACAATAACATTCCTCCATGGATGTCAATAGAGAGGGAGCACATAATGTTGGAAATGATTGTTCCAGGTATTTGTTTACATCAATTTTCCTTAACGTAGTAGCATCTCATTTGTCTTATGTTTGCATAATGACTTATTATTTTTTCATTCAATAGTCATGTACATTAATTTATATATATTGCAATAAAATGGATTTATAATGAATATGTAATATTTTATGTTCATAATTTCAACTAGGTAAGTACAGTTAAAGATATGAATGTATATATATCAAGCCTCTTATCGTGGAGTTACTAAAGTTATGGAATGGCATCACTAGCATGATGTCTCTAGACCAATGGGACAAGACAATTTCAATTCCATTACAGTAAGCATGGATAATTCGCGAGTGCCCAAAGGCTAACATGTTTTGTGGTATGTTATAATATTTGAAATTTGCACTTTAACTTAATATTTAATTTTATGAAGTAGATATCATTACATCTTTTTTTTTAAATAGTATTCCCATTATATACAATTATAAAAATTGTCGTATTTAATCCAATTATATATGATCTTGCAAGTCTTCAAACAAAGGGAAAATTTGTATGTCCAATTTGTGGTCCAAAGATGAAATCTCATCATTCAACAAGTTTAGGAAAGCAGGTGTTTGATGAGTATAGCACTTCCTCCACATAAATCATAAGTATCGAACTCTTGAAAACATATTTTCAATGGGAAAGAAAGAGACTACACATCAAAACCATGAAGAATGACACCTAATACATGGAAGTTGGAAAGAGTAATAGAAGTGTCGTCAGGTTATATGTCGGATCGAATTGTTTATCCTATCATATATGATATGTTTTGTTTATATTTTTTATATTGTGTTGTGTTTACTCATGCTGTAATTGACAATGATTATACATTAATTTGTTTAACTTATATGCTTCATGAAGGTCATCAAGGCATTAATGGTCAGCTTTCACAGGGACTAAAAAGTTATCCCAGACAATTTAGTAGGTTGTCCTACTATGAGCAGCTACAAATTGTGCATTTTTTTTATACAATTCATATCAGAAAGAATATAACAGAAATGTTATGGAAAATATTGGATGGAAGGCATGACAAAGAAAAAATTGTCAAAATTTGTAGTGACATTCAGAAAGCCAATCATGTAATGAAAAATGTCATTCAATTAAATAGTGATGGACACCAAATTAATATAAGTTCCCTTGGTTATTAACGGAGCAGCAAAGCAAAGCTATAAAAGAATTCATACGAAAAATTCAATTTCCCACAAGATTTATTGCAAACATAAACAATATAATAACAAAGAAAGGTGAATTT